>JABYQK010000185.1:0-48317 GCA_022606075.1 Fomitopsis betulina
CGCTTCGTGCTGATCATTGTCTATGTAGACGATGCCATATTTTGTGGCAAAGATAAGACCCTGGTCCTTTCATTAAAGGACCGCTTCATGAAGAAGTGGGAGTGTCGCGATCTAGGCGACGTCAAGGAATTCCTGCGCATGCGCATAACTCGGAAAGGCCGCGAAATCCATTTGGATCAATGCGCCTACCTTGAGAAAGTGCTGCAGCGCTGTGGCATGCAGAACGCTAAATCTGCGCCAACTCCACTCCCTGCTGGATACAAGCCTGTTGCCAATACTGGCACAGCTGACCCAGCGCTTCGAAGCAAGTACCAGACCGTCATCGGTTCCTTGCTATACCTAATGCTTGGAACTCGACCTGACATTTGCTACGCCGTGACATTACTTGTGCAATTTGCAGCAAATCCGTCACAGGACCATTTAAACAGAGCGCTGTATATCTGCCGCTATTTAGTTGGTACAAAATCCTATGCGCTAGTCTATGAAGGACAAAGCGGCAATGGATTATTGGCGTGCACTGACTCTGACTGGGCAGACAGCCCAGAAGCCAGAAAGTCACGGTCTGGGCACTTCTTAAAGTTCGCGAACGGCGCGTTCAGTTGGCTGTCTAGAAGACAGAAGACAGTTGCTCTGTCGTCCACTGAAGCTGAGTATATGTCGCTGAGCGATTGCTCGCGACAAGTAGCTTGGATAAAGATGCTCCTGGAGGAGATCGGCTACAAGCTTGGCCCGCTGCCCATCTGCTCGGACAATCAGGGAGCAATATTCATTAGCTCCAATCCCATCACGGAACGTCGGTCTAAACACATTGACATTCGTTACCACTACGTGAGGGAGCTAGTAGAAGACAAAAAGGTCGAAGTCTTCTACGTAAGCACTGATGACAATCCGGCAGACTTGTTCACTAAGAACTTGGGTCGTATCAAGTTCCTCAAATTCAGAGGAATGCTCGGACTAAGATTTTACGATTAAGTCCAGCATAGTCGGCTGCACTATGCGCCATTTAATGCTTGCGCGCATCTACCGCTGCACTTAGCAAGGGGGAGTGTTGAACAATAGAGAGCGCCTAACTAGGCAGCCGAGTTCACACACCGGTACTCCGGGTAACAGGAGTAACACATGCATTGTAGATAGAATCACATGCATCGGGATTGGTACTATACAGTAGCTTAGTCAGACGGTCTCCTACATGTATATAAGGACCCCTGTAGCGTAGTACAATCCCAAGTCGCTCAACAGCAACTTTGTGTGCATCGAGCCTCACAGCTTAACAACCAGGTAAGCTAGCATCCCGCTACACTGCGTAAGAGTAGCCTGCTCGTCAGTCCTGGAGTTGTTCAAGGCTTACATTCTGTGCATAGCCATCGAGATCCTCGGAGCCACTCACGAGCTCCAGACAGCGCAGCATGCATGCATAGAGGGAGACAAATATCAAGTTGTGTGATTCTCAGAATGGGGAAGGGAGGTGAGGACGATGGGCTTACGATTGAGCAGGTTATTGTGGAATGCGAGGGAGCCGGGGTTGCCAGGGCTACTGTTTCAGCCGTAGTGGAGCTCCATGAAACCATGCGTCGCAGCCATTTTGTAGTGAAAGATACCAGGTATCACAACAGCCCATATGTACAAATTGGCAAAGCTGTCGTGGCCGGTGCGATTCCGGGTGAGTGCGCGTAGTCGAGCGATCGAGAGCTGGTCACCGGCGATTAGCTTCACGGTGCGCATGAATGATTCTGATGCCATGTCGAGTCCGATGGCTGAGAACATTGACTCGACGACCTTGGCATTGTCTATGATAGTGGACTCGTCAATCTCCATGGTGGGCAGAGGAAACACCTCGGTTGTATGGACGGGGATCTTGCAGTCGACAGTGGTCCTGCTGGCAGAGGGGTCCACAGCAGGTTTGAAGCATGTGAAGGCAGGTCCACCATGGTTGACTATGATAGATAGGACGGTGTGGCGTAACAGGTCGGTGAACGCTTGGTTCTCGGAAGGTGTGAGGAGCATGTCGTGCAAGGAAAGAGGCGGTGCACGCACAAAGGACAAGAGGTAGTCCGAGGTAAGCATGGCCTCGGACTCGGCATTGTACAAGGCGAATGCAGTGGCACATGTGCCGTTCTGCAGTGCATCCTTCCCAGTGGCGTCCATACGTGCTTCAGCAACACAGAAGAGTATGTTTATGTTGTCATACATGAAGGCTAGGACATGCTTGGATGCTTTGGCACGTGCAGCGTGATTGCACGAGTCTGAGAGGCGCTTGAGAAGGCCCACTACGGCATGCGACTTCTCTGGACTGTCTTGACCGATGTTGGCGACTTGCAGCCGCTCCTCGTCTGCCCTGCGGAGCTCTCTCAGTGTGTCTACTATGCTCGCAGTCAGAGCCCGATGCTCATCAGGTCGTCCAGGTGCTTGGTCCTCGACAGCTTGTGCAGCGGCTGCATCCTGGAACCGCGCCCACATGTCATCAGACGACCGCGCGGGCTGCGAGCGCAAGTCCCCAGGTAAGTCGTCATCATTGGCTTGGGCTACGTGAGGGGTGATTGGCCACAATGGAGGGTTAGCAGACTCTGGTTCAGAGTCGGATGTGTCCGAGTCTGAGTCTGGTTCTGAGCCCCTTCCGGGGCTAATGGCTGTGGTGGGCCTCGTGCCAGACGTCTCGCGAGGCAGGTTTTGTGTTTGAAGCGCGACATCACTGCCGTGCTCGCGAGCGGGGTTGCTTGTAGTGGCGATTACCTCTGTTTCGTGGCTTTGGATGTTGGCCGTGATTATGCTGTAACTGCTGGACACGCCGATGTGAGACAGAAATTCTATCATCTGCCGCTTGGCTCCAGAAGCATAGGCGAACAACCCAAACACATGGCGGGCATAATTGTTCTTTTGACTTCGAGCGCTGAGCGTGATCAGTGTACTGGCCGTAACACACTAGAATTCAATTGATTATTAGTTTGCATGGTGTGAACCATGCATAGGGACGGACATTGAGATGACGAGCCTCCCAGCCTGGAGTAAGTTCGCAGCGCTGTCTTGATGTTGAGCTAAAAGAGTCTAGGACTCGTAGCATGGACGGGCAATGCTCTACGAGCTTCTTGTGCATGTTGGCCATACTGAACCCGAGGGCAAACTGCTCGTCGATAGCTCGCTTCTGTGTTTGGAGAAAATGATCCCTTGTTGCAGCATGCACTTCTTGGGCAACAAGCTTGCTGACAAGCTCGATCGCCCACTCTTGAATGGCATCACGACCAGTCAGACTGTTCTCTGAGGAGACCCAGAAGTTGAGGATCCGCTGTATCCGTGCGGTGTCAATGAAGAGCCCCCAGTATCGCTCTCGACCTTGGTGGTTTGACGGATCTGATACAAACTCGAGAAGGTCCCCAAATGGTATGTCATTATCCTTGAGAGTAGACAAGATGAGCTGACATATCTCTCGCTGTTTTAGAGCTTTGGCTTGACATTCAGCTTCCTCTGCGGCGAGGCGCTGCCGGTCCCGTGTGGCCTTTGCTTTCCGTCGAGCATCTGCGGCATTTCGCACAGGTGATGATGGGATTATTGACAGTTCTGAAGGGATGACCACATTGTGTTCCCCGACTGGTTTGTCATCACTCGGTATTGGTGTGATTTGATACAGGCCAGCAGTCTCAAGAAGAGAGGGGAGTGGTGCATGGCTCCTATCACGACTGGGGGATTCCACGCTCCCTGGGTCCGATGGCAGAGGCATTAGGGAAGATTGTGAGGGTGGGGACGATGGGGGAAGTGGGCTCGCTGGCATAGTGTGATCCTGAATGATGTAGTGAGGTGAGTGAGTGCTCTAAACTCACTTCATGTCGATCGACACTGACGAACTGTGCCGGCGCTTTGGCTCAAGGAGTTGAACGTCAGCCGCTTTTCTCTGTACCGCCACACCAACACCTGTCACATAATGCCTGCTGGTCCTGCTTCAAAGTTCGCATGGAAGCTTCGACAACCAACACAGAAGGCTCAACAATTGACACAGAAGCCTATCCCGCCACCTACTCGCCGCATGCCACTCAGGCCCGAGCAGGTTGCAGAACTCTCCCGTCTTATGAAGGACTCTTTCCGATGGAGTGAAGGCCCGCGCGACTTTCAAGTTGAAGGTGTGCGGTCACAAATTGAGGGTGTCGACACTATTATACAAGCACCCACTGGCTCTGGCAAGACTGCCATCGCAGCTGGTCCATACGTGTGGCCCGGAAATGAAATGAAGACCACAATTGTGGTCAGCCCACTCCTCGCATTGGAGGAGGAGATGGTTTGCTCCAAACTATACTCAATGATCATCGGGCTATGTCTCTGACACAATATTTCAGGTGGGAACATTCCAGACGGAATTCGGCCTGACCGCGGTTGCAGTCAACAGCCAAATTGACCCACCAAAACTGCGAGGGATTCTCCAGGTAGGGCACACTCCTCATGCCATGCCATTCTGTTTGTTTACTGAGCTTAGGACATTGTGTGTGGGCAATACTGCATCATCCTTATCTCCCCAGAGATGCTCCAGTCGCACGCCTTCAAATTTCATGTCCTTCGGAACCGGACCTTTACACGGCGCGTGCTGAGCATTGTCATTGACGAGGCCCATTGTGTCTCACACTGGGGTGCCGATCTTTGCAAGCTCTATGGCCGGCTTGGAACGGTATGTGCACACCTCCCCCCAGGTACACCTGTCATTGCTGTCAGTGCAATGCTCACCGCACGTGTCCACTGTGACCTCTGTGAGATACTTCACTTCCCAAAGCTAGGCGGGAAGTTCATAAATGTCGGAAATGATCGACCCAATGTGTCGATCATTGTACGCGCTTGTGAGCATCCACAGAACACACTTGCTGACCTGGATTTTATCCTCCCAGCTTCAATCAATACTCCGTCGGATATCCCCAAGACCTATGTCTATGTCGACAAGATCGAGACTGGCAATGACATCATTGATCACCTAGAGACGCTTCTACATACGTGCAACCCATCACTCGCAAACCATGGACTTATCCGCCCTTTCAATGCGACCATGTCACACAGGTACCGCCAAGCAGCCATGGCTGCTTTCCGCGAGAACACCTGTCTCACAACTAGCCATGGCTCTGCTACCCACGCCCACGGCCCAATCTGCATCCTTGTTTGTACAGATGTAGCTGGAATGGTGAGTGCCCTACTAGTACATTTTCACCAGACCACGAGCCTCTCAGTTCATGAACCATGCAGGGATGTAATGTCCCAGATATCGATCTTGTTGTCCAGTGGAAGCTACCCGCGAAGCTCTCCAACTTCATACAGCGCGCGGGACGAGCTGCTCGGGGCCGCGGTCGCAGAGGCCTGGTGGTTCTGATTGTAGAACGCTCCGCATACTCGATCAACCTCGAAACCACCACCAATGACGTGCCAGCCAAGGGTCTGATCCAGCAGGCAGCTCCCGTTCATTCAAACCAAAAACATCGATCCAAGCGAACGACCAAGAAGACCAGTCAGAAGGGTTTGAAGGGCCCAAAGGGCTATGCAGAACGACACGGTATCAACCGTGGTAACAGCACTGCCAATGCTGACGTCCCTCTCAACCCTGAATATCAACCACGGCTAGACCCCAAAGCCAAGGATGAAGGTCTCTTAGCTTTTGTCCAAAGCACCCGGTGCTGACGTGAGATATGGCAGACAATCTATGAAAGCCCAGTCCCAGGTAAGAACCCGAGCACAAAGCACAGGTCTCCATTGTTCACTCACAAATACCTTACCATCCATAGATCTCATGCCAGAAGGGCTGCAACGTGTTGCTTGTTGCGATATCTGCGAGCCCACACTTCTCGATCGCACTCAACCACCATGCCTCACACGATGCAGCAAGGCAGCATCTCAGACACAAGGTATCCCTGATCAACGTGCAACAAAAGCCCTAGAAGATTGGCGTGCAGCCACCCTCTCCCAAGACTATCCACAGGCGATCTTCGGTGCAAGCACACTACTCGACGATGCCACTATTTGTTGAAGGAGTGAATTGGAAGTGGCTATAAAGGCAGTGAACGAACCTCTGAGGGAACTGCTGAGGGAGTCCTGTTAGGCACACAGGAAAGCAGAGGAAGGAACGATACATTAGAGGGCGTATCCAGCCCAGTATATATACATGTGTGAGACCATCACCTGATGGTCGAGTCATGATGAGTCATAAGCGTAATCTACGTGAGTCATCGTTAGTAAGACGGAATCCGGAACTCCAGGTAACCGGTAATATCATATGCTTAAGGAGCGGAGGCCCGGATGTCCGGTATCTAATCTACTGAGATAGGACGAGAGATAATCGAGTCCTATAGATAAGATAAAGAGCGAAAGAGAGTAAGCGTACAATACGGTACGTAGCGTTGCAGAACATAATAAAAGTCCATACCAGGCAAGCCTGATAAGATAACGCCTGAAATGGTAGAAGTTCAACACTCCCACTTGTTCAAGACGCTATGACCATGCCAGTTGACGTTCGAAGTTTCTCTATTCCAGAGAGTGGAACGTTCTTGGTCAACGCATCTGCAAGCTGGTCTTCGCTCGCAACAAAGAAGATATCGGTTTCACCCTTCTCGTAGAATTCTCGAATGAAGTGATACCGTATTTCGATGTGTTTTGTGCGGCGGTCCACGGCAGGATTAACCGCAAGGAAAATGCTTCCTTGATTGTCCAGACACAAAGGAGTGGGAGCAGTCATGTTGTCACCAAGCTCCTGTCCGAAGTTCCTAAGCCAAGCCATTTGACGACATGCATCAGAAGCTGCTTTATACTCTGCTTCTGTTGAAGAGAGGGAAACAGTGGGTTGGCGTCTGGAAACCCAAGAAACGACACAATTGGCCATGAGGAACACAAAGCCGCTTGTGGAGTGCCTATCATCGTGATCTTCTGCCCAGTCCGAGTCTGAATAGGCAATTAACCCGGAGTTGGAATCACCGTCGTAACAAAGCGCATAGTCCTTTGTTCCCCTTAGGTAGCGCAAGACATATTGTGCGAGGCGCATGTGATGCTTCGACGGGTTCGAGGCAAACTTGGCGAGTCTCATTATGGAAAAAGCGAGATCAGGCCGTGTACCGAGCATAGCATACATGATGCTACCAATGACGCTCTGGTACTCAGTACGGAATACATCCGTTGCAGTTTCCGTGTTCTTCTCCAAAACTGAACCAGCAGGTAGAGGTGTCTTTGCAGGTTTGCAGTTAGACATTTGAAACCTCTCCAAAACGGTCTGAACGTATTCAGATTGGTCAACTAGAATCTGTCGCTTTTGACGATCACGACGAATCCTGAGTCCTAAGAAACGCTCTACTGGTCCAAGATCGGTCATCTGGTACTCCTTCTTGAGATGATTCTTTATTTGTTCAATGAACGGTTTAGAGTCTCCAAGGAGTAATAAGTCGTCTACATAGAGGACTACATAGCAGACTTGACCGTTGGTTTTACTGGAGTAAACGTAAACTCCTGCATCCGAATATGTCCGTATGAACCCTTGGTTTAGAAGAGTTCGGTGGATCTTAGCGTTCCATTGACGTGACGCTTGCTTAAGACCATAGATGGCCTTCTTGAGGAGGCAGACCCAATCCTCCTTGCCTGGAACTACCCATCCTTCTGGTTGTTCCATGTAGATTTCCTCATCGAGTTCTCCGTTGAGGAAAGCTGTCTTGACATCCATCGAGTCCATCTCCCAATCTTCGAGTGCGGCATGCGCAAACATATATCTCAAAGACTCAAAACGAGCGACTGGAGAGAATGTCTCGTGGTAGTCTTCACCCCAGACTTGAGTGAAGCCTTTGGCTACTAACCGGGCCTTGTACCGACCATCATGCTTTCGCGCATACACCCATCTGTTCTTGACTATCTTCCTGTTCTTGGGACGGGGAACCAAGATCCAGGTGCCGTTCTGCTCATGAGACTTCATTTCAGAGCCTTCGGCAGCATGCCAGTGGTCCCACTCAGGGGATTTCCTTGCGTCTGAACGCGAGGTAGGAACTGATTCAGAGTAATTGGCTTCCTTGAGAGCCTGCAGTATCATAAACGCTTCCGCTCGCTGATCTCCATGAGTATCAGTTCGTCGGTCGATCCGAGCCGGAGGCTCATCACCATAAACGTTGTCCCTATTCCTGTTCGGGTTCCTCCCAGCATTCTCTCGACGAGGGCGAGTATATACTGGCTGAGGAGGTTGAACAGGTTGAGGACGTTCTGCAGGTTCAGGGAGCTCTCTCTCAGGTTCTCCCACTGGTTCCGGTTCGTCGATGTCCTCATAAACATCTTCGCTCTCTACCGGTAGAGGAAGTGGAATTTCGATCTGTTCCTCGTCATCATCCTCAGAATCAGAGTCTACAGGATCGAATAATGGCGGACCCAGAGTCTTCGGGTTAGCCAAATCCTTACGTGCCGGAAAGGAATCTTCATCGAAGGTCACATCACGAGACACAACGATCCGTCGACTGGAGGCATCCCAGAACTTGTAGCCCTTAGAGCCTTGCTCATATCCAACGAAGATCATCTCGATTGCCTTTTTATCGAGTTTCCCTTGTCTTCGTTCCTTTGGCACATGCACGAATGCCTTGCAACCGAATACTCTAAAGTATGAGATATCTGGGACCGTGCCATCCCAGAGAGTTATCGGGCATTGCCACTTAAGGCGTCGCATAGGCTGGCGATTGTATATATGGACAGCAGATTCAACTGCTAGCTGCCAAAAACCGTGGCTTAGGCCTGCATGATGCAGCATTGCCATAGCCTTCTCCATGATCGTGCGATTCCAGCGTTCAGCTCGCCCATTTTGCTGAGGCGAGTGCGCAACCGTCTTCTGATGAACAATCCCATAGGATTTCAGACGGGCCGTGAAAGCGTCAGATGTGTATTCCCCCCCTCGATCCGAGCGTACATTGATGAGTTTATAACCAGTTACATTTTCTGCCCATGCTTTAAAGTCCTCGAACGCTTGGATCGATTCAGACTTATGACGCAGGTAATAGGCACGTCCAAGACTCGAAAAATCATCAAGGAACGTAATGAAGTACCGGTATCCACCATTGATTGCTTGAGTACGCATAGGACCATCTTCGTCAGTGTGAACCAACTCGAGAGGCTTTGTAGCGCGTTTCGAAGACGCGGGGAATGGAGCACGATGAGACTTGCCCCATTGACAACCTTCACAAGGGGATTGATCCTCAACCCCCACTGGATCGACACCCTTGGTATGATCAGGTAATCGGCGAATAACTTCCTTGGACGGATGCCCCATCCGGCGATGCCAGGTACGAAAAGGGGTAGACAGCTGTGCTGCCGTTTTCTTGTCCAGGACGTCCATAAACGAAAAGTACAAGTTGTTTAGGAAGTTGTACGGTGCTTCCATCACAACGTTGCCAGAAACTTTGCCATGCAAAAACGGTTGGTCATAGATGACCATCTGACCTGAACCTTGAACGAGCGTATGTCCTGATTTCTCCACAATACCAGTAGAAAACAAACAGCCAGAGGCCTGAGGAATATATGCGACATTAGATATAGTAATCATCATGCGCTCCTTGCCGACTGTTGTTAAACCTTTGATGGTGCCAGAGCCTAGTGCTTCTATCTTAGCATTTCCTGCTGTACCAAAAACGACGGGAACCGTATACGGCTTGTAATCCCAGAAGTATTCCATAGAATTGACGACCGTCTGACTTGCACCTGAATCCATGAGCCATGCAATGCGCTTGAATTGATGCGAATGAGTCTTATTCACACCGGGGCAATAGAACGACGAGCTCAATTGTGCAGATCCAGCGTCAGCAGACGCGCCATTATGTACAACAAGAGATGAAGCAACTAATGAACCAGCAGTCCGAGGGGGACAGACTCTACACGAAGGGTCTGTACAAGCTGTGTACTTAACCTCCTCGACCTCCACCACCGAAGCACCTTGACCGTTTGACGAGGACGAACCGGACTGAGTGACCTTTGTACCGTCCGTGGTAGTGTGAACGACTACCGTGTTCGCCTTTTTACCGTTGCCTTTGCCGTTGCCACCCTTGCCTTTCCCTTTGCCCTTGTCTGTGGCCTTCTGTGGGCGCAAGTGTGGGTACTTAGTCCAGCATTGGTCCGAACCATGTTTCTTGCCGCAGTGAGAGCAAGGACCTTGACCGTGATGCACCTTTACCTGGGAAGTCTTTGAAGCAGACTGTCCCATACCGGACCGGCGGAGAGATTCCTCGGAGAGAATTTTGCTCACGAGGGTCTCAATCTTCAGCTCCTTGAGAACGGTAGTCGCCATGATGGCCGACACCATTGTCGAGTAGCTTTCCGGGATTTTTGACATCAGGAGGAGAGCCTGGGTTGGCTCATCCAACTTAATGCCGCCGTTGACGATGTCCTTAAGTACGGTTTGGATCTTCGAAATTTGATCCTGCATCGGCTTGTTGTCGTCCATCTCTCTCGACTTGATGAGAGCCGAGAACTGCGACCAAACATATGCTGCGTCCGGGGTACCAAAATGCGACTTGAGAGCCGCCCACATGTCCTTTGCCGATTTCATGACCTCATCACCATCCTCACTCTTCTCATAGAGGAGGTGGTGGAAACTGTTATCCGTGCGCATGAGGATCACACCCTTAGCGCGGGCGTTAGCCTTCTTGTAGTCTGCCTTGGTGAGGTCACCAGCTTGGAGGGCGTCATCGGCCTCGATAAACGTTAGGTAGCCGAGCATCTGGCTCGACCACACCTTGTAGTCCGAAGACTTTTTAAGGACAGGGATACTGTCAGCCTTCATGTCCGACATGTTGGCGGTGAGAATATGAAATTCGAAGAAGTCTGAGACTTCTTCAGAAACGGAGGGCGGTGGTAAACTTTCAAGAACAAAAGCGAGGTCAGACGATAGACTTTCCTCTGCTTCTTCTTGAGACGGTGCTAGAAGCTCCTCTACGTCGTCTTCTTCGAAGAGATTCGATAGATCTGACGGTAAAGTAGTAGGAGCAAACGATGGAGAAAGATGTACTGGAGAAACGATGGGAGAAGGGGATTGTGCTCGAGAGCCGGGGATAGACGGAGACCCGTACTCTGGGATAGATGCAAGATGTTGCGGTTCAGGTACAGAACCCTCAAAGAAGCTTAAAGAAGCGAAAACAGAATAAGAATTGTCTTCCTGCCAGTGGTCAACTGGGATACCCCAGCCTGTGTCTCTGATGTATGGACCAGACCACCTATTCGCACAGACTGTTGTGTCACACGGCCAAAACTTATATTCAGTTTCTTCAGGCCGGTAGTGATAGTCCCTTCGTTCAGTGACGTCGAATAAATGCTGAAGACCTCTACAGTTGTAGGGTGTTTCTTCTTCTGATGCTTCTGCTTCTAAATTGTCGTCTAGCTCTTGCTCAGACGAAGCCACAATGTGATGCTTGACTTATATGATATTCCAGTGATGTATGCAATAAAAACGCTAGGTACGCCGACCTAATCTACAAAACAATCCAATCCAAATAGCCCCCGTTGGCTATGCTCGTTAGGTCCTTTGTGACCTTTCTGTACCGCTTGACTAGCGGCTCCTGCGGTGTCGAGAATTCGACAGTGCCGACGCAACGGCAAGCCCACGAGATGCTGTCTCGCTGCTGCTTAGACCACTGGTTGGCCTTGTCGAAGTTGTCACTGACCCAGTTGAGCTGGTCTGCGAAGCGGTGGAGAGCGCGCTGGGAGTCTCCGAGGAGCGACTCGAAGAGGTACTTCTTGTCGAAGATCGCTTGGTAGCGCTCGATGGTGGCGCTAACCTTCTTCTCTAGAATCCCGACGACTTCTTCGGTTGACTTCTTCTTGAAGTCGGGGAGCGGGCGAGGAGCGGGTGCTGAAAGGCGTTCAGCAAGTGGGCGCGGTTGTGCGGCGGGGTTGGAGCGGACGGGAGCGGGGAGCGGATGCGACTGGAATCACAAAAACGTTAGATTCGAGATCGAACTTGATGCGGGTAGAGTCGGCGTCAACGGACCTTTCTCTCAGGTCTCGTTGGAGGATAAACTTTTTGCAAACGGCGCGAAGGCCCACTGGAAATCCGATCCTTCAGTGCCTTGGGCACTTCAGGTCGTCAAACGCTAAGTCTCTGATAAGACTAGCAAACGCTACGCTTACTCCTTGAAGCGTAGTCTTGAGATCCTGCAGGGATAAAACAACTAGGTGTGCGCGTGTAGCGCAGGGCTCATAACCTGTTGAAGGAGTGAATTGGAAGTGGCTATAAAGGCAGTGAACGAACCTCTGAGGGAACTGCTGAGGGAGTCCTGTTAGGCACACAGGAAAGCAGAGGAAGGAACGATACATTAGAGGGCGTATCCAGCCCAGTATATATACATGTGTGAGACCATCACCTGATGGTCGAGTCATGATGAGTCATAAGCGTAATCTACGTGAGTCATCGTTAGTAAGACGGAATCCGGAACTCCAGGTAACCGGTAATATCATATGCTTAAGGAGCGGAGGCCCGGATGTCCGGTATCTAATCTACTGAGATAGGACGAGAGATAATCGAGTCCTATAGATAAGATAAAGAGCGAAAGAGAGTAAGCGTACAATACGGTACGTAGCGTTGCAGAACATAATAAAAGTCCATACCAGGCAAGCCTGATAAGATAACGCCTGAAATGGTAGAAGTTCAACACTATTGACAAGCTTACCTCGGGGGGACCACTCATGGAGGACAAGATCAAAGACATCCTGAAGGGCTGGATTTGGCGACATGACTACAAGGCAGAGCTCTGCCGGCTCCTTTGTTCACTGAATGTTGTGTTCCGTCCGAAGCCGAAGCCTCCTAAGAAGCCTCGGGCTGCTCACTCCACTGCCACTGAAACAATCCCGGCATGACCTGGCAAGCGTCCAGCTCCACACACAGACAGTGACAACCCATCAAATACGATGATCACTGGGAGTGGTACAACGAAGCGCATACGTCTGGACGACATCAATGCTGACAGTGTTCGTAACTTGCTATGCTATGTCAACTATGCATTGACTGAACAGATCTTTATCAAGCCCCCTATGGACACGTCAGAAAGCTGCACACAAGCAACAATGCAGCAGCTGCACCATATGCTCGCTCCCGCCCCTCCAGGTGTTGAAGGAGTGAATTGGAGTGGCTGTAAAGGCAATGAACGAACCTGTGAGGGAACTGCTGAGGGAACCCGTTAGGCACACGGGAGAGCAGAGGAAGGAACAATGCATTAGAGGGCGTATCCAGCCCAGTATATATACATGTGTGAGACCATCACCTGATGGTCGAGTCATGATGAGTCATAATCATAAGCTACATGAGTCATTGTTAGTAAGACGGAATCCGGAACTCCAGGTAACCAGCAATATCAGATGCTAAGGAGCAGTGGTCCGGAAGTCCGGTATCTAATCTACTGATATAGGATGAGAGATAATCGAGTCCTATAGATAAGATAAAGAGCGAAAAGAAAGTAAGCATACAGTACAGTACGTAGCATTGCAGAACACAATACAAGTCCATATCAGGCAAGCCTGATAAGATAACGCCTGAAATGGTAGAAGTTCAACACTCCCACTTGTTCAAGACACTATGACCATGCCAGTTGACGTTCAAAGTCTCTCTATTCCAGAGAGGGGAACATTCTTGGTCAATGCATCTGCAAGCTGGTCTTCGCTTGCAACAAAGAAGATATCGGTTTCACCCTTCTCGTAGAATTCTCGAATGAAGTGATACCATATTTCGATGTGTTTTGTGCGGTGGTCCATGGCAGGATTAACCGCAAGGAAAATGCTTCCCTGATTGTCCAGACACAAAGGAGTGGGAGCAGTCATGTTGTCACCAAGCTCCTGTCTGAAGTTCCTAAGCCAAGCCATTTGATGACATGCATTAGAGGCTGCTTTGTACTCTGCTTCTGTTGAAGAGAGGGAAACGGTGGGTTGGTGTCTTGAAACCCAAGAAATGACACAATTGGCCATGAGTAAAACAAAGCCGCTTGTGGAGTGCCTATCATCGTGATCTTCTGCCCAGTCCGAGTCTGAATAGGCAATTAACCCGGAGTTGGAATCACCATTGTAACAAAGTGCATAGTCCTTTGTTCCCCTTAGGTAGTGCAAGACATATTGTGCAAGGCACATGTGATGCTTCGACAGGTTCGAGGCAAACTTGGCAAGTCTCGTTATGGAAAAAGCGAGATCAGGCCGTGTACCGAGCATAGCATACATGATGCTACCAATGATGCTCTGGTACTCAGTACAGAACACATCCGTTGCAGTTTCCGTGTTTTTCTCCAAAACTGAACCAGCAGGTAGAGGTGTCTTTGCAGGTTTGCAGTTAGACATTTGGAACCTCTCCAAAACGGTCTGAACGTATTCAGATTGGTCGACTAGAATATGTTGCTTTTGATGATCACGACAAATTCTAAGTCCTAAGAAACACTCTACTGGTCCAAGATCGGTCATCTGGTACTCCTTCTTGAGATGATTCTTTATTTGTTCAATGAACGGTTTAGAATCTCCAAGGAGAAATAAGTCGTCTACATAGAGGACTACATAGCAGACTTGACCATTGTTTTTACTGGAGTAAACGTAAACTCCTGCATCCGAGTATGTCCGTATGAACCCTTGGTTTAGAAGAGTTCGGTGGATCTTAGCGTTCCACTGATGTGACACTTGTTTAAGACCATAGATGGCCTTCTTGAGGAGGCAGACCCAATCCTCCTTGCCTGGAACTACCCATCCTTCTGGTTGTTCCATGTAGATTTCCTCTTCGAGTTCACCATTGAGGAAAGCTGTCTTGACATCCATCGAGTCCATTTGCCAGTCTTCGAGTGCGGCATGTGCAAACATATATCTCAAAGACTCAAAACGAGCGACTGGAGAGAATGTCTCATGGTAATCTTCACTCCAGACTTGAGTGAAGCCCTTGGCTACTAACCGGGCCTTGTACCGACTGTCATGCTTTCGTGCGTACACCCATCTGTTCTTGACAATCTTCCTGTTCTTGGGACGGGGAACCAAGATCCAGGTGCCATTTTGCTCATGAGACTTCATCTCAGAGCCTTCAGCGGCGTGCCAGTGGTCCCACTCAAGGGATTTCCTTGCATCTGAATGCGAGGTTGGAACCAATCCAGAGTAATTGGCTTCCTTGAGAGCCTGCAATATCATAAACACTTCCGCTTGTTGATCTCCACGAGAATCAGTTCGACGGTCGATCCGAGCCGGAGGCTCATCACCATAAACATTGTCCCTATTCCTGTTTGGGTTCCTCCCAGCATTCTCACAACAAGGGCGAGTATATACAGGCTGAGGAGGTTGAACAGGTTCAGGACATTGTGCAGGTTCAGGGAGCTCTCTCTCAGGTTCTCCCACTGGTTCCGGTTCGTCAATGTCCTCATAAACATCTTCGCTCTCTACCAGTAGAGCAAGTGGAATTTCGATCTGTTCCTCGTCATCATCCTCAGAATCAGAGTCTACAGGATCGAATAATGGCGGACCCAGAGTCTTTGGGTTTGCCAAATCCTTACATGCCAGAAAGGAATCTTCATCAAAGGTCACATCACGAGACACTATGATCCGTCGACTGGAGGCATCCCAGAACTTGTAGCCATTGGAGCCTTGCTCATATCCAATGAAGATCATCTTGATTGCCTTTTTATCGAGTTTCCCTTGTCTTCATTCCTTTGGCACATGCACAAATGCCTTGCAACCGAATACTCTGAAGTATGAGATATCTGGGACTGTGCCATCCCACAGAGTTATCGGGCATTGCCACTTAAGGTGTCGCATAGGCTGGCGATTGTATATATGGACGGCAGATTCAACCACTAGCTGCCAAAAACCGTGGCTTAGGCCTGCATGATGCAGCATTGCCATAGCCTTCTCCATGATCATGTGATTCCAGCGTTCACCTCGCCCATTTTGTTGAGGCGAGTGTGCAACCGTCTTTTGATGAATAATCCCATAGGATTTCAGACAGGCCATGAAAGCGTCAGAAGTATATTCCCCCCTTGATACGACCATACATGGATAATCTTATTACCAGTTACATTTTCTGCCCATGCCTTAAAGTCCTCGAACACTTGGATCAATTCAGACTTATGACACAGGTAATAGGCGTGTCCAAGACTTGAAAAGTCATCAAGGAACGTAATGAAGTACCGGTATCCACTATTTACTGCTTGAGTACACATAGGACCATCTTCGTCAGTGTGAACCAACTCGAGAGGCTTAGTAGCGCATTTTGAAGACGCGGGGAACGGGGCGCGATGAGACTTGCCCCATTGACAACCTTCACAAGGGGATTGATCCTCAACCCCCACTGGATCAACACCCTTGGTATGATCAGGTAATCGGCGAATAACTTCCTTGGACGGATGCCCCATCTGGCAATGCCAGGTACGAAAAGGGGTAGACAGCAGTGCTGCCGTTTTCCTGTCCAGGACGTCCATAAATGAAAAATACAAGTTGTTTAGGAAGTTGTATGGTGCTTCCATAACAACATTGCCAGAAACTTTGCCATGCGTAAACGGTTGGTCATAAATGACCATCTGACCTGAACCTTGAACGAGTGTATGTCCTGATTTCTCCACAATACCAGTAGAAAACAAACAGCCAGAAGCCTGAGGAATATATGCGACATTAGATATAGTAATCATTATGCGCTCCTTTCCGACTGTTGTTAAACCTTTGATGGTGCCAGAGCCTAGCGCTTCTATCTTAGCATTTCCTGCTGTACCAAAAACGATGGGAACCGTGTATGGCTTGTAATACCAGAAGTATTCCATAGAATTGACGACCGTCTGACTTGCACCTGAATCCATGAGCCATGCAATGCGCTTGAATTGATGTGAATGAGTCTTATTCACACCGGGGCAATAGAACGACGAGCTCAATTGTGCGGAACCAGTGTCAGCAGACGCGCCATTATGTACAACAAGTGAAGAAGCAACTAAGGAACCAGCAGTCCGAGGGGGACAGACTCTACACAAAGGGTCCGTACAAGCCGTGTACTTAACCTCCTCGACTTCCACCACCGAAGCACCTTGACCATTTGATGAGGACGAACCGGACTGAGTGACCTTTGTACCGTCCATGGTAGTGTGAACAACTACCGTGTTCGCCTTTTTACTGTTGCTTTTGCCATTGCCACCCTTGCCTTTCCCTTTGCCCTTGTCTGTAGCCTTCTGAGGGCGCAAGTGCGGGTACTTTGTCCAGCATTGGTCCGAACTGTGTTTCTTGCCACAGTGAGAGCAAGGACCTTGACTGTGATGTACTTTTACCTGGGAAGTCTTGGACGCAGACTGTCCCATTCCGGACCGGCGGAGAGATTCCTCAGAGAGAATCTTGCTCACGAGTGTCTCAACCTTCAACTCCTTGAGAACGGTAGTCGCCATGATGGCCGACACCATTGTCGAGTAGCTTTCCGGTATCTTTGACATCAGGAGGAGAGCCTGAGTTGGCTCATCCAACTTAATGCTGCCGTTGTCGATGTCCTTGAGTATGGTTTGGATCTTTAAAATCTGATCCTGCATTGGCTTGTTGTTGTCCATCTCTCTCGACTTGATGAGAGCCGAGAACTGCGACCAAACGTATGCTGCGTCCTGTTACGCGACGACTCGCGCTAACTCGGCTAAGGTCGACTCTGGAGACCACTGACCTATTTCACAAATAGTCAGTCAACCTAACCCCTAGGACTTACTGGACCCAGCGAGCTACACGAAGGAAACCCTGTCCTTCGATGAGAGTGACGGTAGATGCCTGGGAGCACAATGCTACCACCAGGATCGAGCAAGCGAGAGTCTGGTGTCGGCTAACTCAGAGGCTTCACTGCAAGGGATGCGAGTGAAGGTTGAGTATAGATTAAACCAGGTCGAAGTTGGGACTTCGACCATGTACAGACTTCAGTATATATACAGGAGAGGTTCAGGGCAAGCCTCTATGGTTCAGGGCAGGGTCACCGAGGTTGAACTCGGTGTGGGGCCAATGGGAGAAACACAGGGGAAAGGTAGGAGAAACCCTAGGGGTCATGGGAATGGGGAATGAGTCAGAGTCCGGAGGGATGAGTCATGGGAAGCATTCTCGGTGTGAGTATCACACCAGTCCCTATCTAAGTATAGTACAGGCTCGAGTCATGAAGGGGAATGACCTAGCCTTGGGAGTCATGAGAACAGGGGGGTTGTGGAGCCGGGCCGAGGGATCGGACCGGACTTCGGTCATGTGGGAGGTGGTGGCTGGAAGGGCGAGGGAACCGGTCCGAGAGAGGGTAGGGTTAGGTGTATGTCACGTGTTCCAGGATGTAGTGGGCGCGCATCCTGACATTCGTAACACGTCCGGTGTGACGACCTAAGGTCTAGTCACAGCCTAATAATCTACTTCAAACCCGGGACGTTCGACTTACTGATTCTTATCTGAAACTGAAAGGGAGTCAGGGACTCAACCTTAGGGCTAGAGACAAGTATACATTAGTGTAGAAGAAACTGGTACAGGGGGCACCCTGCTCACCTAGAGACAAGAGGTCGAAACTGAGTCTCTAGGGGAGCAGGGGGTGGTCTTTATATACAGCCCGTGTTTAGGGCAAGCTATCTACAATGGTCTGTGCGCAGAGCGTCGTGATTGGATCGGAAGGGTGTGGAATATTGTGGAACTGTCTTGGCATGATGGACAAGGTCGCGAGGCTTTGGCCGATGACCGAGGCTGTGCCCGAAGGCCGAGGGTAGACCGAAGGCCGAGGGTACGCCGAGCGCTGGGCGCTTTCGTCAACTCGTGACAGTACCCCCCTCCTAGGGGCGCATGACCTCATGCGTGGCGCCCAGCCCAAGTTCCCAACCCGACCGATGGTGAACTGATGTCAGGGGTTCTGGGACTGGCTTGAACTGCAGGGCTCCAAAAACCGTTGCCGACACACGGCGTGGGGCGGATGGGTGCTGGTGATGGAATGCCTCTACTAGGCGACGAGCATTGGCCACGTTGCGTGCCGGTTCCCAGGATGTGTGCGAGTCGTCATAGCCTTTCCACTTGACCAAGTATTGGAGTTGCCGTCTGAAAATGCGTGAGTCCTTGATGTGCTCAACCTCGTATTCCTCCTCTCCTTCGACTTCGATTGGTGGAGGTTCTGTGGGCATTCGCCCTGGGATAGGGCTGTTCTTGTACGGGCTGATCAGTGACACGTGAAACACTGGGTGGACAGGTACGGATGGGGGTAGTTTCAGCTCGTAATCCAGGTCACCAGTGCGGCGAATGACCTTGTAGGGTCCAAGTCGCTTAGGGCTAAGCTTTCGACTTGGTTGCCGAATTTTGAGGTTTCGAGCATCCAGCCACACTTTGTCGCCTGGTTGGAATATTGGTGCCTCCTGTACCTGCCGGTCATAGTACCGTTTCATCCGTTCAGCTGCTAACTCGAGGGATGCTTGGCAATCACGACGGACTTCTTCAAGCAGGGAGAGGCGTTTCTCGGCTGCAGGGACTGTGGACATGGGGCCGGATCGTGCCATGGCCGATGGGTGATATCCCGTCAGCATGAAGAACGGCGAGTGACCAGTAGCAGAGTGTACTCGGTTGTTTAATGCGAACTCTGCTATGGGCAGGTGTTTGGCCCAGTCATCCTGTCGGTGGTTGACAAAGGCACGCAGATACTGTTCAACTTCCTGATTGAGTCGCTCCGTTTGTCCGTCTGTCTGTGGATGAAACGCCGTGGACAAGGCTGGTTTGATCCCCAGGCCCTTGTAGATGGCTTGAAGGTACTTCGATGCGAACTGGGGGCCTCGATCGGAGATTACTTTGGCTGGAACCCCGTGGTGTCGGAATATGTCGCGAATGTAGAGTTCCGCCGCACCTTCGGCAGTGAGTGTCTCATGGCAAGGGATGAAATGTGCCTGCTTTGTAAACCGGTCAACAACAACAAGGATGGAGTCGAACCCTTGCGATTTAGGCAACCCTACGATCATATCAGTGGTCATGACTTGCCAAGGTCCTTCCGGAATCTCGTTTGGCTTGAGAGGTCCTTGGGGTTTTGCCGGGAAGGTCTTGGTTCGGTTGCACACGTCGCAGGTGTCGACATAGTCGTTGATAAACTTGGTCATCCCTGGCCACCAATAGTTCCTGGATACCAACTCGAGTGTTTTTGCCCGACCGGGGTGACCGGCCGCCGGGGCATCATGGTGCATTTGGACAATGTCGCGACGAAGCGTCACGTCCTTTGGTACATAGATGCACCCCCTAAACAACAGGAGACCCTGTTCAGCATTCCACTCGGTGAAATCTCGTTGAAGGCGTGGAGGTCCAAGATCCTGAATCTTCTCGAGAGCCTCGGCAACTATTTGGTCCTTGTCGGAGCAGGTGCGTATGCGACGGAGGATGGCTGTGTCCGGTATGACCGCAGCGTGGCCTCGTTGATTCGCTGCGACCTTGAACTGCGAAGGCTTTAAGACCACCTGGTCGAGGTTGTCGTCTTCGTCATTGACTTGAAGGTCGACCCGCCGGGAGAGTGCGTCTGCCCATCCATTGGATTTGCCTGCTTTATGCGTGATGACAAAGTCGAACCGTGACAGGTATAAGGCCCATCGGGCTTGTCGACGCGTGAGGTGTTGTGCTGTTCGCCAGTATTCAAGGTTCTTGTGGTCGGAGAGAATCTCGAACTGTGACGGTAGTCCTTCGAGGTAGTGGCGCCAGTCCTCAAGTGCCTCAATGATAGCCAACATCTCCTTGTCATAGATCTCGTAGTTTCGCTGTGCCGAGTCCATTCCATGGGAGCGGAAAGCCACTGGATGCCACTTCCCATTGTCTTGCTTCTGACTGAGGACACCGCCCGTTGCAAACCCTGAGGCGTCTACTTCAATTCGCGTTTCTCGGCTGGGGTCATAGATAGCCAGGATGGGCGTTGACGTGAAACACTTTTTGAGCTCGTCAAAGGCTTTTTGCTCCTCTTCACCCCAGTGCCAGGGTATGTCCTTCTTGGTCAGGTTGTCCAGGGGTCGAGTGATTTTGGCAAAATCCTGGATAAAGCGACGATAGAAATTGGCAAATCCCCTGAATTGCTGGACCCCCTTGACATTGGTGGGAGTGGGCCAGTTCGCAACACCACTGACTTTGACTGGGTCCATGCGAACCTTTCCCCGCCGACAATCATCCCGAGGTATTCGGTTTCTGGCACATCCCATTCACACTTCTCTGGTTTAAGGAAGAGATCATTCTCCTTCAATCGTTTGAGCACTTCTCGTGTAACTCGGTCGTGCTCCTGCTGATCGGTGGAGAAGATGAGGATGTCATCGAGATAGACCGTAATCTTTCCTTCTGTAATGAGATCTCTGAAGATATCGTTCATTACATTCTGGAAGGTGGCCGGGGAGTTGGTGAGCCCGAAAAACATGACCCGAGGTTCGTACAAGCCTCGATTGGTCACAAACGCGGCTTTCCATTCGTCTCCTGCTTTGATCCGGATGTTGTTGTAACCCCAACGGATGTCAAACTTGGTGAAGATGGTGGCATTTCGTAGACGGTCTGTGAGTTCCGAGATGAGCGGTAGAGGGTAGCGATTTTTTACAGTGATCGCATTGAGTCGACGGTAGTCCTGCACCGGGCGTAGATCACCGGTTTTCTTCTTGATGAAGAAGAAAGGGGAGGATATCGGTGATTTGGATTTCCGTATATAGCCTTTCGCTAACTGCTCCTTGAGGAACTCGTCTAGTGCCACTTGTTCATTTGGAGCTAGGGGGTAAACCTTAGAGTGGAACATCTTGGCATCGGGGACCAGTTCAATAGCATGATCATAGGACTTATGCTCGGGTAATCGTTCTGAGGCTTCTTTGGAGAAGATATCGAGGAAGTCGTGATATTTCTCTGGCACCATCTGATCCACACTTTTGACTTCTCTTTTGAGGAATGCCTCTTCTGCCAGGGCTTGCGAGTACGTGTGTCCTGCGGCAATGTAAAGTTTTGGCGCGTTCGGCAGAGTCACTCCGCGCTCCCAAGCTTCCAGGAGGTCTTCCTCGTTCCAATCAATGTCGACTTCGGGCTCTGAGTCCTCCTCAGGTAGCACCTTAGCCCGTATTTGGCCCTTCTCAACCTTAGAGGTCCTCTTAGCCCGTCGCCTCTTCCCTGAGGTGGCACTGGCAGTCCACTGAGGTTCTATAGGTTCTGTCCGACACGTATCCGGACAACGGGAGAGTTTAAAGGACCCTTGCTCCCAGTCGATTTCGGGGTTGTGTTCGCGCAGCCAGTCCAAGCCTAAGATTACGTCTTCCGGACCGATGTCCGTGACAGTAAACACCACTTTCTCCTCGTGGTCTCCGATCTTCATGTGCAGAACTGCTACTTCTGAAATGCTCCCTGCTTTGTTGAGTGACCCGTCGATGTTGTACAAAGGTATGGGATATTTCAGCTTCTGGGTGCGTACTTTGTTCTCTCGCACAAAACGTCGATTCATGAACTTAGTGGTGGCTCCGCTGTCCACCATTGCTGTAATCTCCTTCTGTCTGTTTCTGCCACGCAGCAAAACAGGTATGTGAAAATGTTGCGATTCGTGATCTAGCTCGTATACATTTGCAGATGACAGTACAGAAAAACGATTCGTAGTCCTCGGTCCAACGCGTACAGCAGCTAACGCGGACCGAATTAAAAACCCTCTGACTCCTTAAGGGATCGGAGTTCCCTCAACTCCATTTTCAAGGCTGTCATTTCAGCCAGCAGCGCTGAGACATCGAGTCCCTTCTCTTTGACTTCCATCGGGGCGCTTGTCGTGGCTGTTGCGGCAACCGTAGCTCGTACTTGGGGTGGTCGAGGTTTATCCTTGCAGTTGGGGCATTCCTTGCGTCGATATCCTTTCCGTCCGCAGCCGTAGCAGTCGCCGGGGAATTTCCCATTACCAGTGGTGGCGCTGATAGTGGCCGCCGCCGCTCTGTTGGAGCTAGAGCTACCGGCTTGTCTGCGCTGGAAGAAGGAGTTTTCAGGCCTTCGCGCCTTGTCAAGGTCCAACAGTTGCTCGACCTCAAGTGCCCGTGTGTCCAACTTTTTCCAGTCCTCGAATTTTTCGAGTTGGATTTTGCGGAATATCCGAGTGGGGAGCCCGTCCCGATACTTGTTGCGAAGCTCGACTGTCCCGTATCCAGATCGCTTAGCCGGGCCTGCAAAGGCTGCTGAAAACTCGGCCACGGTGCGTTTTTCTCGTTTGTCCCTTTTGACCAGTTCCTCAATCTCTACTTGCGCGGCTGCAGCGTCGTCGACGTGGCCGAACCGAGTCAGGAGAGCCTGGTAAAAGGCCTCGAGATCGGCAAACGGGGCGCTGGAGCCCTCCGCGTAGAGGACGACATATTGAGTGGCCCACTCCTTGGCGTCCTTGTCCAGGAGATTGAGAACTACGAGAAGCTGGATACGAAGGGGCCCAATCACTGACCCATAGTACTCAAAGTACTCTTTACACTGGGCGATGAAGAGTTTAGCCCCTTGCGTTGTCGAGCCATCATAACGCTGTGGGATTAATAGCTTGGCAATTTCTTTATCGGGAGTAGCCATGCTAGGAGGAGGGGAGGGAGATGGTGGTGGTGGTGCGCCTGCAGGAGGTCGGCCGGGGTTTCGTGTAGGTTGACGACCACGGGTTGGTCGTGGGGGTTCGGGGCTCGGATTGCGCAGAGGTGTAGGAGGATCGGGAGTTGGGATTCGTGAAGGTACTCGAGAAGCTGACCGACTGGCGTGAGTGCTACGAGGCCCTAACGGATGTTGGTTGGTGCGTCTGATCGCCTTGAACCTTTCACCGTCGTCGGTTCGTGACCGTGGATATCGATTGGGGCACGGTTGTTTTGGAGAATCGTAGATTTTAGACTCGCCTTCCTCTTCGCGGTAGTGAACGTCGCAGAGGTCTGAAGAGTCGAAGGCGTGTATGCAGCCGTAACAAACCAACTGTTCCGCTGAGCTAGCCACGTTGATTGTATCTATACTACGAGCCAGTCGTTCCCTAGAGCGACGATCTGGTTACAAACTTCCACGTATCGGACTCGTAGGTCTTTAAACGATATCCCTCCTACTGCCCGTAGATCCCTGTCTAGTTTAGCCCACCGTCGCTCTTTGGTGAGCTCTTGTGCACGTTCGCTAAGGGTTTCTGCGAGGTCGTTGAACAGTCTTCCTTTGGCAAGGACTGCTTGGCGAAGTTCTTCGTTTTCTCCGTGGAGTTGATCGGTGTTCTCAAAGACCGCAGTGAGGCGTGTAGCAACGGCGTTGAACTTCCGTGTGAAGGCTCGTTCCTTAGAAACGACTTGTTTCTTGCGGAAATGAAGCCCTTCCGGGGTGGGTTTGATTTCGGGGAGTACGATGGGCGGGGCTGGCTCGATGCGATCGATGAGCGGGGGCGGCGGCGTGCGGAGTCGTTCTGCAAGAGTTCGTCTGGAGTACTCTTCCTTCTGCAGAAGGTCCTTGGTGTGTCTTAACTCGGCTAATCGAGCGAGCTCTTCTCGTCGTCCAGGAACCGGTTGGTACGGGTGTTCCTTCTTTCGAGGACGGGACCGCCTTTTACCGATGTGATCGAATCGATGGGGGTCAGAGAGCTCGATCCGCTCTAGTAGGCCGGTAGCCTCGTTCTTGGCGCAGATGATGCGGGAAGGAGCGGCTTTAGGCACTACAAACGTCCAGTCAGCGCACTGGCACAATAGATCCTGGCTGCGAAAATGAAGGAGGTAGTGTCGGCGTCTGCCTGCTTTCTCTCAGTCAGGTCAGGTGAAAATCGGGGTAGTCGCTACTGAGTTTCCACACTCAGAGCCAAACGTTTGTGGACGAGGTATTGCACCTATGTCCCTTCTGCCCTAGCACGTTTGCTTCCGTCTACAGTCACTGAGACCTCTTGGAAACACACGGCTAGTTTAACTAGCAGAGTCCCTTACACCTGGGAGGCGGCACGTTTGCTTGTCACTAGTGGACAAGACTTTTACTGTCTGATGACAGCACCTCTTGTGCCTGAGGATCGGCAAGGGAGTGGCTAAAGAAAAAGAAGAATCGACAAACGTCGGGGGTGGGAGGAGTTTCGACCTAATGTGACGACCTAAGGTCTAGTCACAGCCTAATAATCTACTTCAAACCCGGGACGTTCGACTTACTGATTCTTATCTGAAACTGAAAGGGAGTCAGGGACTCAACCTTAGGGCTAGAGACAAGTATACATTAGTGTAGAAGAAACTGGTACAGGGGGCACCCTGCTCACCTAGAGACAAGAGGTCGAAACTGAGTCTCTAGGGGAGCAGGGGGTGGTCTTTATATACAGCCCGTGTTTAGGGCAAGCTATCTACAATGGTCTGTGCGCAGAGTGTCGTGATTGGATCGGAAGGGTGTGGAATATTGTGGAACTGTCTTGGCATGATGGACAAGGTCGCGAGGCTTTGGCCGATGACCGAGGCTGTGCCCGAAGGCCGAGGGTGGACCGAAGGCCGAGGGTACGCCGAGCGCTGGGCGCTTTCGTCAACTCGTGACAGGAGGCCCGGATGTCCGGTATCTAATCTACTGAGATAGGACGAGAGATAATCGAGTCCTATAGATAAGATAAAGTGCGAAGAGAGAGTAAGCGTACAGTACGGTACGTAGCGTTGCAGAACACAATACAAGTCCATATCAGGCAAGCCTGATAAGATAACGCCTGAAAAGGTAGAAGTTCAACACTTCTCAACCGAACATCAATGAAGAAAGCCCTTACCTCTGTAGTCGAGCACGTGTTCCACCTCATCAATATGCAGGCTGGAGGCGGCCCTGATGAGGCGGCATTGCTCACGCACATGAGGTACATCTACCCATGGACTGAAGAGGTATGATCAACAATCTTACAGCAGCTGTTACTGACATGCTTACGGCTCGCACAGGCTGGCTTCAATCAGAATGCACCCTACAAAAACCCAGTTATTATGCCAGCCATGCACGCGGTGTTCTTCATGTCTGTGTCCAACTATGGGATTAGCTTGCTTAGCAATGGCAACAACTTCAAATCCTCAAACCCTATGACTGCATCTGAATATGAGATTCCGCCAAAAATGCTTGCATTGACCATGACAGTGGTATGTTGTATTTCGATTCATATACAAGTCTTACGCTATGCCTCTAGGTTGAGGCAGTTATCTCCGATCACAAGCTGAATTTACAGAAGCCCATGGAATTTGGCCCAGCCAATGCACCAATGTACCGAGAGCATATGATACAACTCGCTGACTTCCGCCAGCAAAAGCCGAATTGCTATCACTGGGTGATGCACAATATCTTCAAGACTGTGGTGTGCGATCACTTTGTCTTTTTGTGGATGCATTTTGCTGACTCATAGCTCTTCAGTGCCAATCATAATGTACTGAATAGTCTACTACATCAGGAAAAACCCAAATGGCTTGCCAAGGCTTGATTGACTCTCGCAAGGCATAAATGCACTTTTTGCCCTTGCCCAGGGGCACTAAGACGTGAAAGGCCAAAAAGACTCTTACCTCCTGACCAGGTGTGCCCTTGCCAGTCGGCATAATCCCTTGAAGAGGGCAGGCGCCACCCACCTGTTTCACTGATCTTCCTACAGTCCCTTAGATCCCTTGCACCAAAGTGCCACAAGCATGGTAAGCTTATATTTCATGCCCTAATCATTACCATCACACTTTACTATGTACTACACTACAGAACCGGTGACAATCAATAATATTACCATAGTGTCTGGTACGCATATTTGGTAGCCCAGTTGTTGAGTAGGAAACGAGTTGCTCTATCTAATACATTGTGTGAGTGCCAATCTTCAGGTATCGTAGTGGGTGGACCGTCTGCAGAGGTGGGTCTGGGGAATCAAGGGATCAACTGGCACGACTGTCGTATCGTACTCAGGGAGACAACCTCACCAGGAGGTTTCCCATCTGCGTGGAGGGGCATCTTACGCACCTCGTACATCATGTGGATGGGATCCGCGCAAGCCGGCAGCTTCGCGAACCACTCAACGTATGCAAGTGGGCCATGTTTGAACCAAACTCGGCCACCTTGTCAGGCAAGCAGAAGATCGCCTTGACCCGCCCAATATGTGTACCTATGGTTGGGTGTGGATAGCTTAGACACGCAAGACTGATCACTGAGTGGTAACCAGTAGCTTACCTTGAAGGCCTGTCGCCTCTGCGTCATCATCCTGCAACACAACTATGGTGTCAAACTGCGCAGGCTGAGTTCCAATAGCAGGCTTCGCCTTGACTGAGTCATGTTCTAGTGCGCTGTCACTGAGGGGGATGGTCGTAAATTTGAACCCGTGAAAGATGTCGAGGTGGGAGAAAGGGAGGTATGAGGAGGCTTCTGCGGCTTCTCGACTGGTGAGAGGGCATCCGAGCTTCATGTTGTAGACGTAGCTGTTGAGGGCCTTTGAAAAACCGGGTGCGTCGTGCTTCTTGACGATCGACAGGATGGATTGCTGCCTGACTGAGGTGAGTCCTGGTCTGAGTCCGAGGCCGACTCGCCGTTGGCAACATGGTGATCTAACTCCTCTGCCAGCCTCTCTCGCAATGTCTCAAACATGGCTACCTTCTCCCGACGCTCCAGCCACTTCACCATCTGCGGTCGTTCATTCCGGTGGTTCGTTGCCCTCCAAGCTTTCTTCGCACAGTCGATGTGGAGTCGCTCAAACATTTCTGTATTGTAGTTGTCTGTAGTCCCCAAGTTCTTGATCGAGTCGACATAGTGTAGGAGCGAATGGAGTTTTGGGATGTTCATGTGTTCGTGAATGCCGAGCTCCACGAGGACGTTTTTGTGCTTGTGGAAGAGCTCGAGTGCGTCCGTCATGTACTTGAGGGTTGTATCGTCATGAGTGGGGTACTGTGCGAGGTAGATGAAGTCGAGCAGTGCGCGGAATGTGAGCATGACGTCGTTAGGAATCCGGCCTACCAGACAGCCCAGGAGGATGCGCGCCATGTCCTTGCGCTCGCTGCCAGAAACCTGAGAGAGCGAGGAGATTCCATTTTTGAAGTGCCGGGTACCAAAGGTGGGCGGTAGGGTGCGTATACGACAGTCCAGCTCCTCCTCATCCATTAGGACCCCGCACCACTCCAAGACGTGTTTGAATACTCCTTGATAGAGCTGGTGAAGGACGTCAGGTGTGATGCAGGAGTGAATGTCGGTGAGTGTATGGCTTTTCCAGAAAGGCTCGACAGCGTATCCTGAGACATTGTACTCCTTACACTTGTTGTAGAATGCGGTCGAGCCCTTGGTGCCCTTCATCCGTGCCTGCTTCAACACGTCAAGTGTCCAGATGCTAGCTTGAGGTAGCTGAGCCTTCGCCTCCTCGAGCGACGTCTCGGGACACTGGCAGATTGGACAGGTCCCGTACTTGGAGCAGGTCACCAGACACTGCTCCGGGTAGTCTGCAACGTACGCGGCCAAGATCGGAAAGACCTTGCGTACCTTGCCATCGCCACAGGTAATGTCTACTCCCTCCTTGCCGGCCTTCTCCAGAGGCTTGAGGATCAATTTGACTGACGCATGGAACAGCTGCTGCACGAGAGCACACTGTTTCTTCTCAGTGATACTGGCACCGTCGACCTTGTCAACTGAGAGGTAGCCGATCAGAACACAGGCATGCTCCAACGGCTTGCGGCGCAACGCCTTAGGGATATTCCCCAGGGTCATGTAGACCGGGTACGCGGATCTGTTGCCAGAGAATTGAGTGAGCTGTGTTTTGTCGGTGGAGATAATGATTGGCGCAACCGTCGCGCCCTTGGGGAGGATACTCTGCGCTGTGGAGTTAGATACAAGTGCACCAAGACTCGGAGGCCATGTTGACGCACCTGGACTGCATGCCACCAGTTTCCTGTCCACATCTCCGTGTAAACTCTACCCTTCCTCGATCCGTCAGTGAATACATGACTCGGCCGATAAACAATCTTGTCTGCGTGTGCTGGGTTGCCAAGGAGAGCCTTGATGGCGATGATGATGTCGCGGTATTGTACGAGGTGTTTCTCCCCTGGACGATCCTTGAACGTAATCCACTGCTCCATCCAAGGAGCTCGGTCGGGCATTGAGTCCACCTTCTGCAGCAGGGTGCGCATGTTGTGATACAACAGCCCAAGACTATGTCGAAGCTAGATATGCTTGTGAGTACGGCTTGAATGTGGAAGTACAACACAGCGACTCACGTTTCGAATGTTGAGTAGCCAGTTGACAGCGCCCTCGCTCACACCCTCTTTGATGCACCAGGAAGCCACCTCGCAGTCCATCTCTGAGTCAAACGGCTCCCAAAGAGCCCTATCGGTGGCGGAATCAGCTACAGACCCTGAAGAAAAGGCGATGAGAGACAAGTGTGTACAATAAGCTATAGACTTGCCTGCTGACCCACCAATGCCATCCTTGTGCTTTGCCTCAGTGAAGTGCTTCCTCCACGCCTCCTGCATCGTTTCACCTTCCCCGTACTCCCGTGCAGCGTCGTTGTCCACGTCGACTACTCTGTTGTCCTCATCGTCGTCCAGAGCTACAGAAGTGCGTCGTAGCTTCCTTCTGCAACTTGGTCTTGGGACCCTTGGCTAGGGCCGGCGACCGGGACAAACACAAGTTGCTCCATAACAGTGTCATCCCATTCGGATTCTGAGTCCTCGTCTGATGGTCCAGAGCTACTCTCAGCTAGTTGGGTGTCCTCACCATATTAGCATATCGTGGCCCCTTACAGAATTGCCAGAGTGACGCTCACCAGGGTCAAGCACACTATCTCGGTGGAACACGCATCCATGGTCCACGGCCAAGCTGAGACTATAACAAGTGAGTATAGGATGTACTCACAATATATCAATCTCGCACCTTGAGCTCCCTTCATCATGCAAGTCCCCTACGTCAAGACTTGCCATCGCAGCGGAAACCTCAATATCCTTGCCGCCATCTTCAGCTGAGTCTTCCTCTTCGATTGGGCGGTAGAAGGCTCTGAGTTTGCCTTTTTTATACCATGCACATTTTTTGCTGTTCGACTGGTGGGTCATGACTCCCTGAATGGTTTCGAACCAACTGCCGCATGCTTCGCAAACCTCGCCTAGTACTGGGTTGAAGCATTGCGCCTTTCTCCGCTTTGTCATATCCGGCCTACAGGAAGAGAAAATCAGAATACACAATTAGAGGGCCAGCAAACATACCATATGTAGAGTACCAGCCTGAAATTGCTATTGCATATAGTCGCTGGTGATTCCTTCAGCTTGTGCAAGTGCGCGCACAGCGCACACTTCCTTTTGCGGACGGCGCTGCGCGCGCGGTGGCACTCCCCGTCCCCCGGTGAGAGTGCGGACGTGAGGCCCTATCCTCTTCATAGGCCCCGGATGGACCTTGGGAAGCGACCTGACACATAGATAGCGAGCTCACCAAGTTTTTGTCTTACTTCTAGGTCTCACCAAGCGGCCTCGATTGTGCTGCAAGTCGCGGCAGCGAGGTGAGTCAAGACCCGTTCTGATTGGTTCCTGAACAGGAAGTGCGCGCACAGCGCACACTTCCTTTCGCGGATCGATGCTATACCGCTGCCGAACGAACACTTCTCGACCCCCAAGACGGCCCGGCAACAAGCTCGCTCCCTACCGTGTGCGTTCTCATGCTTATCGTCCTCCCATCTCTTCCTGAACACTCACCATGTCGTCAACCCACAACACACGGGCCCGAACGGCCAGTGCGGCTACAGCAAAAGCCGCCAAGCCGCGGGCAGCAAGCGCGACCGCTCCTCGTCGGGCGTGGTCGAACGTCCTGTCACGATGTCTGCGAAGGAGCGCCAGCTGTTGGATGAGCTCAAAGCCAGGGAGGCCCTCATGGCGAAGCAGCAGGCCGAGTCTCATAAAGCCGGTAAGGAACGTTCTTGATCCCTGTCTAACTGCGGCTACTGAAGACTTAGCAGGTGTTCGCTCGAAGGCGGTAGCTCAGACTATCGCTGAAGCTAGCGATGAGGAAGACGAGCAGCCGGTGCCAAAGAGACGTCGCCTCAGGGTGCGAGAAGAGTCAGATGCAGACGAAGCAGACGGGGACGGGCAAGGCTCGCAAGGAAGTGCTGCACAAGAAGACGTGGCTGCGGCAGAGGACAGGGAGGACGAGCCGGTGCAGACGAAGCCTACCCAACGTCGTAAGAACGTCCATGATCTGCTTGCCCTGGCTGCATCTCACTCACCAATGCTCTTGTGAAGCCAAACCTAGGCTGATATTCAAGGGGAAAGCTGTGGAGCCGGTTGCAACTGAAGATGAGGGAACCGATAGCGAGATGCGGAACGAGCAGCCTCAGGAGGGCGACAGGTCGCAAGCAATTGGTGAGTAATATGTATCGAGTTGTGTGATATCGGTTATGGACACTTCCCAGCAGGCTCAATGAGGCAGAAGAAAGCTCCTGGAACGCCCAGGAAGGAAACAAGGGCGGTGGCTGGGGCTGCACCTCAGTCCCCTTCGAAGGGCAAGGGCAAAGCTAACGAGGAGCCCCAGGGGATCTCGGGAGTCTCTGGACGCAAGGCTGACGGGCGCACCCGCCAAGCCTCTAAGGTGGACCGCCAGGTACTTGACTATGTAGATGTTGTGTCCGTGACAGCAAAGAAGGTGAGCTCATGTCAATGGAGGTCCTATTCTAACGACTTTTCTACTGACAACGCTATCTAGGGCGAGGGCAAAACGGCGAGCAAGACCGCATCTTCGAAGACGAGCGCCACAAGGAAGACCTTGTTCACGCCGATTCCGGACAAAGTGGTCAGCTCAGAGGATGAGGAAGAGCACCACCGCAGCGACAGCGAGGAGGAGGACGAGTTGGATGACGACAGCAGAGAGGCGGATGCAGATGGTGATAGTGACGTCGTTGTGAGTGGGACTAGGGGGAATGTATGCAATGATCTCATCACGCTTGACAGATGCTTCCACACAAGCCAAGTGGCTCGAAGGAGAAGGGCAAGAAAGGTAAGAAGGGCCCTACGAGGCGCAACAGGAATCGCGCGCTCGCCACCAGCCTGCCGGACAGCATCAGCCCGGTGAAGAACCTGGCCGCAACGTACCTCAAGATGTACATCGCTCTCGAGGCGGCATGGACAAAGTACACCTCGATGAGCCATAGCCGGCTGCTCGACAGGCACGACGTCATCGAGAAGGTGATCATATCGGTCAGGGAGCACAAGAACAAGGACGGTCGCTGCCCGCCGGAAGTGAAGGAGGCGTTTGAGGAGCTCAGCAGCGGGCCGGAGGCGGATAGCTTGCAGAAGACGCTTACTGAAGTGGTGAGTAGTTTCTAACACTGACATCCTTGTTTACAACTCTGCTATCATCTACAGGTTTGGCAAGGCACGTCGCAGATGCGCAACGACCTCAAGAAGAAGGCGAAGCTGGTCGCGGATGAGGCGTATGGCTTGACGGGCATGAAGGCTCAGCAGAAGCAGGCTCTCGCGACGTGGCTTACCACCAGCTGCAGAGAGACCCTGAAGGACGGCGTTGTCGTGAACGTACCAAATTTCATTTTCCCAGTCGTCGAGGTGGTCTGGGTGGACGGGCAGAGGGGAAACAAGAGCAGCTACGTGGATAGTGCGGAGGCAAGCACTGAGATGTCTGAAGTACATGGCGTTGATACTGATAAATACTACAGAGCAAGCTCAACACTCGCATGCCGTTCCAACACCCCGCCATCTCTAAGCTCATCTATGCATTTTGGTTCAGTGGCCAGACGCAAGCGGAGGTGAACGCACGGAGGGAGAAGTTCAGCGTTGTCCCCGACAACCTCATCGCCCTCGTCTGCAATGCGGTGAGTCCGTCGTGGTCTGGTTCAGTCAGGGTTTACTCACTGTTGCACCACAAACAGCTGGAAGCGGCTCTCAAGGACCATCTGCAGGCAAGCGCAGGCAATGCGCTTGACCTGCAGTTCTCGAACAAGATCTACGCGCCCAAGTGAGTCGGTCATTAGGTCCCATAAAGCTGACACTTATACCACAACATCATTTTAGGTGAGATGATCTGATGACGCTCCTCGAGGGCATCCAGAGCCTGAGCCCTGCCGGTTACCAGAGCATGAAGACGGTTATCTGGGGCAGAATCAAGTAAGTGCATGACTCTGAATTATATGGACAAACTGACTTCTACGATGTTTGTTGTTCAGCGCGAAGCTGAAGGAGGACGAGAAGGTACATGGCCTTGAGGAAGAGAGTAGCCCAGGTCGACCCACGAACCGCATTCCCTTCCATGACCTCGCCACGAATGAGGTGGATGTAGACGATCTCAACTTGGATGGCAGTGAGTTGGCTCGCCACAAGACTCGGGCGGACAGGGACAAGGCGGAGGCGGATGTGGCAGGTACGCAGCAAGCAGGTGCTGGCACCCTTGTCGACTTTACTCCCCTTCCTCCTGCAGGAGGCGACAGCCAGGCGACATCACCCACTCGTCAGAAGCGCGGGTCGACAAGCAAGCTTCCGCCTGCACAGGTCCAAGCTGCGACGTCTACAGGTAAGTACAGAGTCCTATCCAAATAACAGCGCTGATCATGAGGCGTGTCTCAAGGGCTGGATCGGTCGGCGTGAGCGGCGGTGAGTACTAGTGATATCCAGTGTGCAGGCTGACTGACAAGGATCAGCTGCCTCCACAGCAGAGGGGCAGGGGCCTGAAGAGGAGTGAGCACACCTCAAGATGACACAGCCGTGAGCGAACGGACACCGCCTCTTCCAAGGTGAGTGGATACACTGGCAGATGCGAAGAGGCTGAGACGGTCACTAATCCTGCTTGTAGATCACACTACTTTCTACTACAACAGCATCTATTCAACTTGGGAGAGGGGTGGTATAATGGTCTTGTGCATGTATTCTCTCCTGTTGTCGTCTGCTTCTAGTGTTGCACACAATGTATCCATTCCGCTGTATCAATATTGATTGAATATTCTCGAGCACAAAAACATAGCCTAAGTGACTTGGAGCCCTTGCATGCAAGGGAGTAAAGAAGCAAAAGGTAAGTGTGAGCGTGGTGCACTTGACGCACTTGATGCCCTTGCACGACAAAAGCCAGGTTGCAGAATCACAGTCGCCTGATGCACTTTTTGCACTTGCGTACAAGGGACACAAGGAAAATGGTGTCTTTACGCACTTGCATTGAGCCTGGGCAAGGAAGGGACTTACCTAGTTGCCCTTTATGCCCTATGTTGCCGTGGAAGGACATGAGTGACCCTGGCAAGGCTTGGCAAGACAAAACAGTTTTTCCTGATGTACGTGTGCCAGATGCCACTGGTGTGAATGGGACAGGAATTGACTGGGCTGGTATACCTGATGAGTAATAGAGGGTTGGCTCGGGATAACCCAATCGGACGGTGTGTTGACTTCTACCATTTCAGGCGTTATCTTATCAGGCTTGCCTGATATGGACTTATATTGTGTTCTGCAACGCTACGTACTGTACTGTATGCTTACTCTCTTTTCGCTCTTTATCTTATCTATAGGACTTGATTATCTCGTCCTATCTCAGTAGATTAGATACCGGACATCCGGGCCTCCATTCCTTAGCATATGATATTGCCGGTTACCTGGAGTTCCGGATTCTGTCTTACTAACGATGACTCATGTAGCTTGTGATTATGACTCATCATGACTCGACCATCAGGTGATGGTCTCACACATGTATATATACTGGGCTGGATACACCTTCTAATGAATTGTTCCTTCCTCTGCTCTCCTGTGTGCCTAACGGGTCCCTCAGTAGTTCCCTCACAGGTTCGTTCATTGCCTTTATAGCCACTACCACTTCACTCCTTCAACACGGCATACTAGTGATATGCGCCGAGCTATTTTGTAGTACTGTGTCCGAGTCATTGTCACTGTTCTAGTAGAATAACAATGATGCATTCGATCCCTTGATGATCATCCTCATATTAGTATGACACTGCATAACCAGAAAGCGGAACAAAGATTGAATAAACCCCGAAATTTCTCTGATACACGTCAGATAATGTGCAGCAAGTGCGTAGAAATGGTTTGTATTGAATGTAATTGACATAAATCCACCCAGGAAGCATAGGGGGTCATAGAAAAACTGCTAACTTGGGAAACAAAAGAATGGGTGGTATTGCAAATCTTTACCTAGAAATGCTGATCATTGTCAATATTTCGTTGTCATTCTCAAATGAAGCTTTTCCAGATGGTCCTCGTTGATGAAAAACAAGGTCATGACCAGTCTTCAACCTGCGTCCGTCTCAAGAATGGTAAGGCGGAGGGAGAGGTAGATGAGGGTCTGCGAAGAGCATGTGAGGACTCTGGAGACTGGTTCCCTCTCGCCGGAAAGAGCCGGAGAAGGTTACCTTCTCAGCAAAGGTATGTTTGTCAACGCTGCCATCCATGACTATGTTCTTTGCTGGGTCCGAGTCAGTATCGACCTGCACAACCCTGCCACTGTCACTGCCACGAAACATCAAGATAATGCTATGGATCCTGGGTCTCACACCAACCTGCCCACACATCTCACCGCTACGTTCATAAATCAGGCCTACGAACCCTCGCAGACATCAAAATGCATCCCGCGAGGGGACTCAGACATATCCTTCGGAACGGTAATGCGCACGGCGTTGAAAAGGAACGACACCTCCAAGTCTTAGCCGGCTACATGAGGCGACGCTCTCAGGTATTTAGGAAGACACTTTCCTGTTGACCCAATCCTTTCGGCAGCACACGCGCGGGATGGCGTTATTGGCACTTCGAACAGCGAGAGCCTCGTGGGCACCGTGGCGGTGAGCTCGTGCGATGGTCGCTGATGACGACTAGGTTCCGGCTCCTCCCTCAATTCCGAATTGTGGGTCCATCTCCCGAGCATCATTACCGTCCATTCGGAATTGTGGGTGTCGTGGCATCGGCATACTCGTCTCTTCGCGCTTGGATCAGGGACCTTCCCCACGTTTGCGGTCTTAGAGCGGAATGACTGTTGGCGCATCATGTTGTGGGCAAGACTCCTCAGAAATCCCTGTTGATGAGTGTTCTCAATTGAATATGCCGGGGGCTCGTCGGAGAACGGACTGCTTGGCGGCCAGAAGTATATATTACGACGATGCTGAGTGTGCAACCTCAGCCTTCAGCAGCACGCCAACATGAAGCTACTACGGTCACAGCTTCTAACTCTGGCTGCGAGTTTGGCTGTCGCCCATGCCCAAGAGTACCTCAGCGTGTGGTGAATTTCAATTCTCTCTTGACAAAGCTGGCTAAGAGTGTATGCCCTGCAGTTTCACTCGCGACCTGACCTGCAGCCACTGAAGTGGATCATAACGAAGGAGCCCACAGCAGAGTACCATGATGGGTACTACTTGGTGTACGTTCGCTATTCGAGGTCGCGTTTCACGTCCGCTGACACGGGTGTCCTAGGTGTCCCTGGAGCACGGATGTTCCTCAACCCGCTCCTGCGATCTACACTTCCAAGGGTGACCTGGTATGGACCGACCCCGAAGTGGGCCAGTGCTTCAACCTGGATGTGCAGACGGTGTGTCATTCAACTGCTCTCTTGGGCTCAAAAGAAGGCTGAGCGCCGCTTCGGTTGACAGCTGAATGGGTCGGACGTCCTCACGGTCTGGAACGGCACAGTGAATGCATTTGGGCGCCACGGTATTGGTCAAGTATGCCCTTGCTTATGATCCCCAGACCGCCACTTGACCGTTATCTCCGCAGGCGTATATATTTGACTCGACGTATGAAGTCACGCATGTGCTCACTACGACGATCAACAATACTTCGGATCTGCACGAGTTCACCATCCCGAAGACGACGAACTCGACCGCGCTCCTCCCGGTGTACTTACCAGTACAGGCCGATCTATCCGAGTACAACGGCACTGAGGATGGTTGGGTCCTCTACAACCTTTTCCAGGAGTAAGCTACGTAGATCGTCATGCCACAGTTTGATACTGAAGTCGATGGGCTCTTAAGGATCGACATTGTTACTGGCGAGGTCCTCTTCCAGTGGAAGTCAGTACTTGTTAATTCTGAGTACTCACTTGATTCGCTCACCTTTGTATCTCTCGCATAGTTCCAGCGACCACGTGCCGTTCTCCGAATCATATACCAACGCGGCGAACAGCACGACAGCCTACTACGCCTGGGACTAGTACGTTTCTTCGCCACCATCCTGATGTGGTCCTCATCTTGCCTAGCTTCCGCATCAACTCGATCGACAAGGATGTCTCTGGCAACTATCTCGCCTCCTCTGGGTATGTAGTGCGCTACCTTTGGCTGGCATTCAGCAACGCTCATGCTCCCCGCCAGCCACACCCGCGCGCTCTATTACATCAACGGCACGAACGGGGACATCATCTGGAAGCTGGGTGGCAAGAACAGCTCCTTCACCTTCGGGCCAAATGCGACGTTCTACGGCCAACAGGACGCGCGGTTTGTGGACGGGCCAGCTGCGATCAGCATGCACGTTGGCGAGGCGACAACTGGGCAGACGAGTGCGTATCCTGTCTCTCGCTGCGTACACGTGATATTCAGGGTATATACGCAGCGGAACGCGGCTTGACTCTGGGCCTCAACTTTTCGTCGATGGAGGCGACTGTGGTGGCTGAGTTCCTCCCGCTGAAGCCAGATGTCAGCACGTCTCAGGGTTCCCTTAGAGTACGTCGGTGACGTACTGCGGCCCCTTTCATCCCAGAAATTCACAGGTTATGATTAGTACGACCCTGATGGTCATGTCGTCTTTGGTGGCGGAACCAACCCATGGTGCGTCGCGTCGTACTCCAAGTCAGGGATTGTTGACGGAGTGCACATCCTAGGATCTCCGAGTATCTGCCCAACGGGACCATCATCTATGCTGCCGCTCTGGGCGGCGAGGACCTTGTCGACTCGCTGATCGAGGTACGCTCGCCGCCGCGTCCTCCCACTGATACTTCGCTGACAGGGTACCGTACCAGAACTACCGCGCCCTTAAGACGACGACATGGCACGGCTACCCGCAGACCGTTCCTGACGTCGCCTTCAACGGCTCGTAAGCATGCTCCTCTTCCCTTCCCCCCATCTACTAACCGCCCGTGCTCCTCTGCGCAGTTCAGTCTGGGTGAGCTGGTGAGTACCTCTGCATGACATGCGCAGCATGAGTCTGACCATGACGGGGCCCTCAACGCAGGAACGGCGCGACTGACGTCGTCTCCTGGGAAATCCTCACTGGGTCGCAACCGGACGTGCTTGTCCCCGCCGCACATGTCCGGAAAGACGGTTTCGAAACTGAGGTTGCGGTCCCGCAAGCGCAGTACGTACGCGTGCAGGCCTACAATGGTGTGTCCTTCCCCTCCGGCATACGCGGTGATTGCATGCTGAATCGAGTGTGGGTGCAGCGTGGGGTGTCGTGTTGGGCGAGAGCCACGTCTACGGCGCGAACAACACCGTCGCTGCAGTGGACGGGCAGTTCCGCAAGCGGTCTGAGATCGACGGACGATAAGTACAGCTTTCATTAGTGGAGGGAAACTGCACTTTAGTGAACATCAACATCTTAAAACACCGTAATGACACAAACCGGCACGTACCCAATCATCATAGGGAGTGTGCGCTATGAATCGTTGACATGTCCATAGCGCGATGGGTCCCTGGGCCCGTGCGAGATCACAGCATGGCAAGTTGTGCAACGCAGCAGTGCCGGGAAATGAGTCTATGCCCACAAATATCATTGCCAACTCAATGCTCTAGGAAGATGCAGGTCAATCACTTCCATACCAACACTTGAGACAGCTTATATAACGTACCTATGTGAGATTGTGTACAACCGTGGCAACACCCTAACCGATGTTGTCGTCTGCTAAAGGGCCAGAACATACTAGTACCAATCATTACACCGCCCCGCATCTACAGATGACACTACCTCGGTACCCTCTATACCTTTCTGGCTTTCTTCGGAGCTTCAGCACCGGGCTGGGCGGGGGCGCTGGACGGGACGAGGATCCTAGATTTGATCGAATTTGACATTGAGACGTGGATGTCTCTTGATCTTCTTGGTTGCCCGTCTTATTTTCTTGAGGAATACGTCGTGAGTGAAGGGAGTCCCGGACGTTTGGACGTCGTCGTCATCCAAGTCATCCGAGTCATCCGAGTCATCCGAGTCAGGGGACTGGTGTGTAGAGTTAGCATGCCAGCAGCACAACACAAAAGGCCGAAGTGCGTACCGAGGCGTCCTCCGCTTGCCATCGATGGGCTTGCAAGGTGCGCCGTAATTGCTGAAACAGGCCGCGCATGATGCTCGACGTCCACTTCTTCACAAACCCTCTTCTGTCATAATCAGCCTCGGAGGCGTAAATCCATTCCAATGGACCCTGGTACTGGCGGTTCTGGAGGATCCCGCCCACTGTTGGCTGACCAAAACAGTCCTCGAGGACCTGGTCGAGAATGATTGGACAACCGGGAGTCATGACAAGGCGCCGCAAGACTGTGTAGCCTAGGAGGTATGCAATCGACTCAAGATCATGGGAAGCGGTGTGCTCGACAGATGCACCGCTCATGAGGGCTGCGAGCAAGGGCAGGGCCCTGAACTGTATTGTTTCCTAGTACAATAAGTCAGCCAGCGTAGCTTGTAATGAACAGCGCGACCACTGACCGTGATAGGCCTAGGTGATGAGTAGTCAATTCCCGTATGAACACTGCTGGGCGTCATTATAGGCTTCCCGCTTGAGTGGTTTGTGCCTTTCCGGACTGGGTCCTTACCCACCCGATTCTTGAGATTCGGCATCAACTTATCGTCTACACGAGCGATCTCGAAGTTTATGATGAAGCCTTTTACCGGACCTCCGCGACAGAGAAGGGCGTTGCCGGGACTGATATCACGGTGCACGATGCCCTTCTCGCAAAGGAACTTGTGCGCTGTAACATATCATTAGCACGTAGCTGCGTCGAAACGAGGAATGTCATACCCTTGATAATCGCAGAGAATGCCTCGAGAAGTTCGAGCTCGTCTTGATAGCCCCATAGAGGCTCCCCGAGTGTCTCGAGGACGATGCGGTGGAGAGTCTTATGTGAGGGGTTTGGAAAGTTCGGGTCGTCCGGGCTAGCATAGCCTCGAATGCGGGCTATGTTGAGTGGAGACCATGTCTGCGGGTCGAGATGATAGAAGACGTCGCTGCCGTACAGACTGCGCGCAATGCCCAAGCTTGCCATCGCCAGCAGCTGATTCTCCGCCGCTTCCGCCTCCTCCAACCGCAGCCTGGTGATCAAATCATACACCTCCGTCTCTGCCACCTTGCGAGAGTCACGCCAAGCAGATTTCAAGACATGGACCCGCCCTACGAAAGCCATTCCGGTCGGTGATGTCCCCAGTTCAAGCACACGCCACCCCTGAGTGCCCCGACCGTGGAGGGACATGGAGACAGAGATTGGCGGTCCGATAGTGCACCACGTCCGCTTCACGTCGCCGAAAGGGTTGATGCGGTAAGATGGGTAGTAGTCACCACCCGCGAGGGGCACTTGATTGGGGTGAGTTTCGGCAAGAGCGGATCGCTGCAGGTAGCCAGAGAGCTCCGAACGACTTACTGGCTCTACAGACGGGTCGTGCCCGAGCTGAACTTCCGACAGATTCCGCGTGAGGACACGGACGACGCGAACGAAGATCTCGGCGCCCTTTCCAATAGCACCGGTAGTACGTCGCTCCTCCCCAATGAGGTTATCGTCGACAATGCTGTGAAGAGGGGAGAGAATTACGCCGTCGCGATCGACAATCATGACTCGGAAGACAGTGCCAGTAATCAGAAGTGCGACACTGAAGATCGAGAACGGTCGGAAGGCCATATGGTAGCGCGCATAGTCTGCACATTCGATGACAGGGTCGACTTGGTCATCAGCGTCCGGTCGGTCGTTCTCCACCTGGGCTGCCCTGATGACCGCAAATGCGTCGCATACGTGCCACGATGCACGATTCGGGTCGTCGGAAAGGAGGTCAAAATCTGGGCAGTATTTCGACTTTGCGGCCGCTTGCGCATACGAATCGGCAGCATCTACCAGAGGGGACATCGTGAAGGGGGACGACTGTTGAAAGTGGCGTATCGCGCTTGCACCGTTATCTCCCCACATGCGTAAGAATTCGAAAATTTTGGTCTGCACAACATGAGCAATCGTTCCCAATTATATCAAACAATGAATGAATGGACGTACAAGTGGCCCATACACCCTTTGTTCATGCTCTTGCTTCGCTTCAGCATCGTATTCTGCGTCGACGCTCATCTCAACATCTGCTAGTCGCAGGAGTTGGTGAAGCTGAGGCCCCATGTCGGCCTGATATTGGTCATGGCAGCGAGTGATGATGGACGGATCTTCGTCCATGACCCGGAGTCGACTGAATACGGATGGGTCATCATAAATGACGTGTCCGGAGAGCTCATCTCGCAGGAGTTGATGGTCCGCCAGAATCCTTCCTATTTGAGCAGTGAGCATACGAAGAGGGTGTTGTTTTTGGGACTGGGGCAGAAAGAGATTCAAAGATACCCACTCGATATACTATCCTCATCCGAGTCGGAGTAGTCTGTGTAGAAGCTTGCCTTCTTCATCTGCGTAGCGTGGTGTTCGATAGATGTCAATGAGGTCATATAAAGATGGTTCACGATTGGTTATGCCAACGCACCGTATTTTCCACCCTACCCCACAGTATCACATAGGCTGTTGCTCAAGCAGGTTCTACAATAGTCCGTACGAATGGTCAATTATCAGCGCTGTCAAATGGATGGATTAGTAGTAATGTGCGCACCTGAGTGGGTACTATTTGAACTTGTGCTGCTGCCCCGACTGACGATAGAGTTTACGTAGAATATATGTTGAGATTGGCTTGCCGTTTGCTAGGACTAAAGAGACTAGCCTCTAGCCTGTGCCTTGCGGGGTACACTACGGCAGTGATCCAGTGAGAGTCTTCGGAGAGTCGGAGACAGCGCGGCCTGGAAGCGCGCTAACTTCGCTTAGTACATCCGAGTCGATGTTCAAGGACTGACTCGAAATTGGCTATAGGACACCCATTTACCTCTCATGCCGACTGAATGTAACACGGTTCGACACTGCTGAAGAAACCGCTACATCTGCGTTGGTGATTTGGTATTCAAATTGGAGTTGGAAGCAGTCACATTCAGCCACTAGGGCCGGGCGATGCCGGCGGACACGAGAACTGGATGGTCACGAAGAGCTAGAACACGGTCAGACATTTCGACTTTTAGGAAGTGATGGTTTCGATAGAAGAATACAATACACAATGCCTTTTGTAGACCCAAAATACGACCTCTTAGAATGCAGGGAAGGACCGACGGGATGCTGCAAGCCCTGGGTCACTCCAAAGACGTTAACTCAGCCAATGTCTGCTCAGCCTCCCACCAGGATAGCTGCTCGACCTTCTGGACCCTCTGGTCACGTTCAATGCGGTACCACGTAAGTGCGTCGAGATCACTGTAATCGAGGCGCGACGCGACTTTTTGCGAGTGCAATCCGACGTAGGCCAGCGATGGCACGCACTCGCCAACTTTCCGTGCGAGCCGTGCCTCCCAGTCGTCGTAAGGGGAGGCCGTAATCAGCCGAGCGATATCCCTTCAAGGGCAACGCCACGCAGAGCTGTCGCACACTTTGTCTAGATCATGGCATTTTCATCAACACATGTTGCACCGATATAGGACGGATGTACTCACGACGAGGTCCTCATCCAGCGATGGTAGTACGATGTGCAGATACTTGAGCCCAGGAGCGGCGCGCGCGAGATCTGTCACCAGCGAGTCATTGTGTTCATATATATTCGGGTAGAATAGCACGGTCGGCAGCGCCTTGCTTAGCACCTCCGCGAGGAGCGCATGGTCTGCTGCCAGCGCGTCCAGTGGCGTGAGCAATTCCAATCGCCTCACCCGGCACGCCAATGGTAAGGCCCAACCGGGACCACCCATGTATTGTACGCAGTCCAGCCCCGAGCTCCACGCCGCCGCCGGCTGGTCCGTGAACGTCACGAAAAATGACCTCAGCGTGCGCAAGTTTGGGAGTGCGCTTGCGACGTTTGTCAGCGATCCGCAGACTCCGCGGGTCATGGTCAATACCCGGAGCCTAGGGAAGACGACACCATGGTGGTGGAGGAGGACTGCGAAATCGGCATCCCCGCTTAATCGCAGATCTTCCAGACACTCGCTGAGACTCTCCGGGAGGGGTATGGCAGTCGACACGCTCTGCAGGTCCACGATGCGCGGACGGGACGTCATGTTGCTAAGCAGCTTGCATGCCTGCGGTCCTCCGTCGAGACATACGACATCCAGGGCAGGCAGTGCGACGAGGGCGTCGATGAAGCATTTGGAGGCTCCGAGGATCTCTTCCGCCCGCATGAATTGCAGCTCCCGCAGGCCCGTCGCAAGCTTCAGTATCCGACTGAGCTGACATGGGCAGGAGTACCTCGACCGGATCGCGTTCTGGCACGCCCGCTCTTGTTCTCCCAGTTCCGTGAGCACATAGCCGTGTAACCGTAATACCCGCAGGTGGGGAATGCGTCGCTCGGGGTCTGCGAGCATGAATTCGCAAAATTGGCGTGTCCGCGTCGCAATCCCGTATGACCTCCATTCCGTGAAGTCGACTTCACGTAGGAAATAGGGCATCGCGATGTCGTAGCCTGCACGGGAAGTCATGGTGAGCTGGCCCACATCCTGCCGGGCAAGTCGTGCAAGTATGAGTGAGAGAACGTCCTCATTGATGGAAAACAAGGTCATGATCAGTCCTTGACAACTTGTGATAGCCTTCGAAGGGTGGATACTTAGCGAGCAGCGACGTTGATGGTCTGCAACTTGCGAGGCGGCGGGAGAATGAATATATGCTTACGTCAGTGTTGTTGCAGCCTCCACCGGCCCGATTATGGTGCGGGACACTTAGTCACCGCTACTTTGAAACAACGTTTCGGGAAGCATCATACCTTAGCCAATTTCTTATTCCTCTTGTAGATTTACTCTAATTGACGGTAGGAACAATCCTACTAGACGGATTTTCCCAGCTCTCAAAATTGACAAAGGTATGATGCTTCCCGAAACGTTGTTTCAAAGTAGCGGTGACTAAGTTAGAGTAAATCTACAAGAGGAATAAGAAATTGGCTAAGTTGGGTAGTTCGGATTTGGCCACATCACGTGAACCGTACCAAATAGGGAAGGTATTACATGTTATATACCATAACAGGTACTACGTGTCGAACTGGCGTGCAAGCGTCTCAGGTATTCGCCGGTGGGAGGTATAGTGCTTCGAGCTGAACCGTCTGACCTCGAACTGCGCCTCTTTCACCCCCAGCCCTGACCGGTATGCCTCAGCCCAACGTACAGTACAATGTTCCCAACGACGGATGGTTTTGATGTCGACAGATGCCATGGCTTTGGGTAGGTTCTCCTTTAGAGCGTCGAAGGTGTAGTCGCAGTTCTCCCGTAGATAGTGTTTGACTGTGCCCCAAAATAACTCAATGAAGTTAAGTTCACAGTGGAACTTTGGCAAGAAGATGCAGAGGTGACCTGCATCTTTGATCACCTCCTGAACGAGTGATCACTGCTGGCGGAAGTCCGGCTGTGAGCCCAGTAAATGCCATGTGCAACACCGATCGGTGATGGTGTCCTTCGAACAATTGAGTTTGAGGTTGTTCGACCACAGTCCATGCTCGAGGAGGACCTGCCAAATCCCTTTCTGGAGCCCAGGATGATCAGGATGTTGAAGGAGTGAAGTTGAAGTGGCTGTAAAGGCAGGGAATGAACCTTTGAGGGAACTGCTGAGGGAACCCATTAGGCACACGGGAGAGCAGAGGAAGGAACAATACATTAGAGGGCGTATCCAGCCCAGTATATATACATGTGTGAGACCATCACCTGATGGTCGAGTCATGATGAGTCATAATCATAAGCTACATGAGTCATTGTTAGTAAGACGGAATCCGGAACTCCAGGTAACCAGCAATATCAGATGCTAAGGAGCAGTGGTCCGGAAGTCCGGTATCTAATCTACTGATATAGGATGAGAGATAATCGAGTCCTATAGATAAGATAAAGAGCGAAAAGAAAGTAAGCATACAGTACAGTACGTAGCATTGCAGAACACAATACAAGTCCATATCAGGCAAGCCTGATAAGATAACGCCTGAAATGGTAGAAGTTCAACACTCCCACTTGTTCAAGACACTATGACCATGCCAGTTGACGTTCAAAGTCTCTCTATTCCAGAGAGGGGAACATTCTTGGTCAATGCATCTGCAAGCTGGTCTTCGCTTGCAACAAAGAAGATATCGGTTTCACCCTTCTCGTAGAATTCTCGAATGAAGTGATACCATATTTCGATGTGTTTTGTGCGGTGGTCCATGGCAGGATTAACCGCAAGGAAAATGCTTCCCTGATTGTCCAGACACAAAGGAGTGGGAGCAGTCATGTTGTCACCAAGCTCCTGTCTGAAGTTCCTAAGCCAAGCCATTTGATGACATGCATTAGAGGCTGCTTTGTACTCTGCTTCTGTTGAAGAGAGGGAAACGGTGGGTTGGTGTCTTGAAACCCAAGAAATGACACAATTGGCCATGAGTAAAACAAAGCCGCTTGTGGAGTGCCTATCATCGTGATCTTCTGCCCAGTCCGAGTCTGAATAGGCAATTAACCCGGAGTTGGAATCACCATTGTAACAAAGTGCATAGTCCTTTGTTCCCCTTAGGTAGTGCAAGACATATTGTGCAAGGCACATGTGATGCTTCGACAGGTTCGAGGCAAACTTGGCAAGTCTCGTTATGGAAAAAGCGAGATCAGGCCGTGTACCGAGCATAGCATACATGATGCTACCAATGATGCTCTGGTACTCAGTACAGAACACATCCGTTGCAGTTTCCGTGTTTTTCTCCAAAACTGAACCAGCAGGTAGAGGTGTCTTTGCAGGTTTGCAGTTAGACATTTGGAACCTCTCCAAAACGGTCTGAACGTATTCAGATTGGTCGACTAGAATATGTTGCTTTTGATGATCACGACAAATTCTAAGTCCTAAGAAACACTCTACTGGTCCAAGATCGGTCATCTGGTACTCCTTCTTGAGATGATTCTTTATTTGTTCAATGAACAGTTTAGAATCTCCAAGGAGAAATAAGTCGTCTACATAGAGGACTACATAGCAGACTTGACCATTGTTTTTACTGGAGTAAACGTAAACTCCTGCATCCGAGTATGTCCGTATGAACCCTTGGTTTAGAAGAGTTCGGTGGATCTTAGCATTCCATTGACGTGACGCTTGCTTAAGACCATAGATGGCCTTCTTGAGGAGGCAGACCCAATCCTCCTTGCCTGGAACTACACATCCTTCTGGCTGTTCCATGTAGATTTCCTCTTCAAGTTCACCATTGAGGAATGCTGTCTTAACGTCCATTGAGTCCATCTCCCAGTCTTCAAGTGCGGCATGCACAAACATGTATCTCAAAGACTCAAAACGAGCAACTGGTGAGAAAGTCTCATGGTAATCTTCACCCCAGACTTGAGTGAAGCCCTTGGCTACTAACCGGGCCTTGTACCGACTGTCATGCTTTCGTGCGTACACCCATCTGTTCTTGACAATCTTCCTGTTCTTGGGACGGGGAACCAAGATCCAGGTGCCATTTTGCTCATGAGACTTCATCTCAGAGCCTTCAGCGGCGTGCCAGTGGTCCCACTCAAGGGATTTCCTTGCATCTGAATGCGAGGTTGGAACCAATCCAGAGTAATTGGCTTCCTTGAGAGCCTGCAATATCATAAACACTTCCGCTTGTTGATCTCCACGAGAATCAGTTCGACGGTCGATCCGAGCCGGAGGCTCATCACCATACTGCGTTGGAGGTGTGCAGCAGCAAACATAGCGACTCAAACATGGCGATCTTCTCTCACCGTTCGAGCCACTTGGTCATCTGTGGCTGCTCGTTCCTGTGGTTCGAGGCACGCCAGGCCTTCTTGGCACAGTCGATGTGCAGCCTCTCGAACATCTCTGTGTTGTAATTGTCAGTCATCCCAAGGCTGTGTATAGAGTCGGCGTAGTGAACGAGTGAGTGAAACTTTGGAATATTGAGGTGCTGACGTATACCAAGTGTCTTGAGGATGTCCTTGTGTTTGTGGTATTGCACAAGCGCGTCCTCTAGGTACTTGAGTGTCTGGTCGTTGTGAGTCGAGTACTGCGCGATGTAAATGAAATCCAGGAGGGCGCGGAGGGTGAGCATGAGTGCATGAGGAATGCGCCCGACAAGACAGCCCAGTAGAATGTGGGCCATGTCTTTGCGCTCGCTACCGGACACCTGGGAGAGCGCAGAGATACCATTTTTGAAGTGTCGTGTACCGTACATGGGCGGGAGACAACGAATGCGCTGATCGAGCTCCTTCTCATCCATCGCCTCAGAACACCACTCCAGGACGTGCTTGAAGACGCCCTGGTATAGTTGGTGGAGCACGTCCGGAGTGATGCTGAGGTGGATGTCGGCGAGCGTGTGTTCTTTCCAAAAGGGCTCAATGATGTACCCTGAAACGTTCAGGTTCTGGCATGCATCAATAAATGCATTACTGCCCTTCTGTCCCTTGCTCCTTGAGAGCCTGAGGACGTCAAGGGTCCAGGTTCGGCGTCGCGGAGTCTGAGCACCCTCCTCTCCCAGGGCAGAGTCGGGGCACTGGCAGATGGGGCATGTACCATACTTGGAGCAGGTGACTAGGCACTGCTCCAGGTAGTCCGCGACATACACGGCAAGTACTGGATGGACGCGGCACACCTTGCCATCGCCACCAGTCACGTCGATTCCTTCCTTGCCAGCCTCAATCAGGGGCTCGAGGATAAGTTGGATGGACTTGTGGAAGAGCTTCTGTACAAGTGCACGATGCTTGCGGTCAGTGAGCCCGATTGAATCGATCTTGTCCACTGAAAGGTAACCAATAAGCACGCACACGTGCTCAGAGGGTTTGCGGCGCAGGTCCTTAGGGATGTTGCCAAGGGTCATGTACACAGGGTACGCTGACTTGTTGCCTGAGAACTGGGTAATTTGAGTCTTGTCTGTTGAAATAATCACGGGCGGGAGGGCGGATCCCTCAGGCAAGAGGCTCTGAGTACGCAAAAACATGTCAGTATTGACACTCAATTTCTGCCAAGACCAAATCAATATTGACTCACCTGCAGCGCGTGCCACCACTTCCCAGTCCACATCTCCGTATAGATGCGGTTGTCACGAGCGGAGGAGGAGAAGAGCTTGCTGGGGCAATAGACGATGTGGTCGGCGTGTGCGGGATTCCCGAGGAGTGCGCATATCGCCTCAATGACATCGCGGAATTGAACAAGGTGGTGTTCGCCCGGTCGATCCTTGAAGGTGAGCCATTCTTCTTTCCATTTAGCTCTTGCAGGCATTGAGTCGGCCTTCTGAAGGAGGGCGCGCATGTTGTGATACGACAAACCAAGCTTCTCGCGAAACTAAAACACAACGTCAATAACCAGTGAGTGCAGAATAGATGTACGCACCCCGGGAATACTCAACAAATGATCAACAGCACCCTTGTGCAAC
>JABYQK010000186.1:0-47649 GCA_022606075.1 Fomitopsis betulina
CATCGCGGAGCGTGCGAGGCACGGGCCAGTCGGCGACGGTTGAAAGCTTCTTCGGGTTCATTTTGATCCCGTCAGCGCCGACGATGTACCCTAGGTACTCGACTTGGGAGCGGTCGAACTCACACTTTTTAGCGTTGGCGTAGAGTCCAGCTGCTTAGAGTCGTTCGAGCACCTGTTGAACGTGTGCGTCGTGGTCGGCCTGGTTGCGCGAGAAGATGAGGATGTCATCGAGGTAGATGACGCAGACAATGTCAAGAAGATCACGGAGGATGTCTTGGATGAACGCCTGAAAGGTCGCAGGTGCGTTGGTGAATCCGAACGGCATGACCATATATTCAAAAAGTCCGAGGTGCGTTCGGAACGCCGTCTTCCATTCATTGCCGTCCTTGATCCGGATGAGATTGAAAGTGTTCTTGAGGTCGATCACGGAGAACACCTTGCATCCTTCAACACGATCGAGCAGGTCATTGACGAGAGGCAGGGGGTAACGATTCTTCTTTGTGATCGAATTGAGTCCGCGGTAGTCGACACAGAGACGCAGCTCGCCCGTCTTCTTCTTGACAAAGAGGATAGGTGATGCGGCTGAGGAGGTGGAGCGCCTGATGAAGCCCTTCTTGAGGTTCTTCTCGATGTAGTTGGAGAGAGCTGCGCGCTCGTCTCGCGAGAGCGAGTAGATTGGTCTGAAGGGTGGAATCTTCCCTTCCTCGATGTTGATCGTGGCGTCGTAAGGTCGGTGCGGAGGGAGCTCGTCTACTTCTGTGGGCGAGAAGACCGACGCCCAGGAATGGTACTTCTCTGGAATAGAGCCGAGAATGTCGTCAGCATCTGGAGGTGGCTCCAGAGTGGGTATGTTAGAAGGAGAGCTCGAAGATGGAGGAGGAGAGGTCGAGACTGCTGAGACACTCTCTTGAACACCGAAGTCGGGTGTGTACCATAGAAGTCCGGCACCGCCGTGCTTTGAATATCTTGTGTAGCGCGAGATGTTGACAACTGCAATGTCGAAAGCAGGCGGCGGTGAGGTAGGCGGACCAGAGAAGAGCGCCGAGAAGATCTGTCGATGACCGGAGCCAACAACAGGGCGGCGTGGAGTGGTAATGGGTGAAAGAGGTAAATCCGGGGGGCTAGCTAGGCGTCCGCGGAGGCGAACCGGGTCCGGGCGGTGAACACAATCGGGCACAGAAGGCAGGAGCTTGTTGCCGCTAAGACCGAGGCCTAGACCGACAATGGTGGAGGTGAGCATTGAGAGCGATGTCTTCTGCGGCTCGAGACGGGCAAGACCGTAGCCTTGTCCAAAGGCGAAGAGTGGGGAGTCGTGGTTGGTGCCACAGCATGAGAGCGCGAGCTGGCCGCGAGTCCAGTCGATTGAAGGGTTGTGTCGCCGAAGCCAATCTAGACCAAGGATGATGGGGTAGGCGACAGAGACGACAGCGAGGGCAATGTGCTCGGAATGGTCAAGGACTTGCAGGCAAGAAATGATGTCTTGAGAAACGAGACCCGAGGCAATGGGTCGATCGTCGACTGCCGTGATGGGAAGGGGAGCTTCCTTGCGCGAGCGGGGAAGTGAGTGGCGTGCAGTGTATCGTTCAGAGATGCAAGAGATGGTCACTCCAGAATCGACCAGTGCGAAGGTGCGAAGTGGCTTCCGTCCATGCAAGTGTAAGGTGACGTTGATAAAGAAATGATTTGTATTATATAGTGAATGAGATACATGCGTGGATAGACGGAAGATTGGTGCCCTGGCAGGACGAGGCACCCAGGACCCAGAACTGGTCTTGACGTGGGTGCTCGTCGCGGAGCCCGGAGACGAGAGTGTTGATGTCCCGTTCATCTCCGGAGGCTCAGGGACGTTTAATGAGCCTCCGGCTTCGCTTTTCCCTGCTGGGAAGAGCTAGTCGAGTTCCTTTTACCTCCGAACGTGTTACGCTGGGCGAGGGCCTCACAATCGTCGATCTTGTGTTTTCCTCCACAATATGCACAGAGGCCTTGATCACGACGACACTGTCATTCCTGGGGCAAGACCGGACCGTGGTGGCAAAGGGTGTCGATCTCCATAGGTACAGGGTCGGTCAACGCAGCCGGACGAGGCGTAAAGGAGGCGGTGGCAGGAACGTGCGAGGGGATTGGGAGGAGCGTAGCGAGACTGTCCCGCTTAACCTTGAGGTCCTGGGCCTGCACGTGAAGGCTATTATCGAACGTGATCGCCTGAGCGATGTATGCGTCGACGGTGGCTGGCATGTTCGAGCCGGTGAGCGTGACAAAGAGGGCCTTAACGTCGTTTCGGAGGCCTTTTTTGAACATGTTGATTTTGATAAGGTCGTCGTGGATAGGGAGGTGGACCATGATCTCGCGGAATGAGGACACGTACTTCGCAGCGGAAGATCACTGGGTGAGTCGTTCAATCTTCGCCATTTGGCTGTTGACGAAGTCGGAGTCGCCGAAGTGCTTCCGGAAATCCGTGATGAGGGCGTCATGGTCGTGCAGCAGCTGTGGATTCGTCTTCTCGATAGCCCAGAACCACGACTTGGGCGAGCCGTCCTGGAGCCAGGTGCTGAGGTAAATTGACTTGTCGAAATCCGTCACCAGGTTGCGGCGCTGCAAGTGAATTGTGTTTCGTAGGTCGACTAGGAAGGGTTCGACCAATGCGGGAGACCCATCAAATGTGCGAGGATCGTGGAAACGCACCGTGCCCGAGGGTCCTGAAGACGTGGCAGGAACTCCGCTGCCAGACTGGAGGTTCAAGGCGATGCCTGCGAGAACCTGTTGGAGCTCCTGTTGGTTCTGCGTGAATGCGGCCTGCGCCTGCGAGAGGCTAGCGATGGTGTTAATTGCTTGTGCAAGGGCCTGGAGCGCAGGTGAATCCGTCGAGTTGACATTGACAGCAGGAAGAGGAGGGGCAGAGCCAGGGGCAAAGGCAGAAGCGTCTTGGGAGTTCAACCAGATACCGTCGGACTCGGGCATAGGCTGGTCGGACATGAAAGGCGGTGTTGGAGTGACAGTGCTTGGCAAGCCGGAAGACGGAGGAAGTGCTGACCCGAGGTCTGACTGCTTGGGCAGAATCAAACTGTAAGGATCGCGTAGGCACGGCGGAAAGGGGTAGCACTTAGAGCGCGGATGGAGGTCGACAAGGAAGGAGGATGAGTCGTCGAGGCGAGAGGACAACGGGAGAGAGAAAGGCGCGGTGAGTGATCAGATCGGCGCGGACGTCAGACTCGGAGAATAGCAGGTAAATGCGATATTACTGGTGTTGATTCTGCGAGTGATCTAAGATTTCGCTCGCAGGTTATATACTGTAAATACAAGTTGACTCATAGGACAGGAGTAAAACAGATTATAGTCAGCATCCGCTTGCATCCGCGCGATGTTCTTCCGTATGGGGAAACAATGCGCGGTGCACTTTAGAAAACATAGGGGCGCATTGTCCGCGTGAACGGAACGTCGGGACACGTCGGGGCACGATGACACCGAGTCGTGACAGCGCCCGCTTATCGGAGCCCATCTACTTACCCTCCCCCCTCTAATTCACCCTCATTTCCTCGCGTCAAGGCCGTCCAACTCGGCCCCCACATTCACTATTGTCAACCAACTCGACACCACGACATAATCCCTCTTTCCCCTGGGTTCGAGGACCATAAAACACCCCTCCCCACTCTCGCCAACCAAGTGCCATCGATCGCAACCGTCGACCTCCCACGTCCCACTTTAGGCTCCATGGCCTCACCTTTCCTTCCCCCTCTTGCCTGTCACAGTAACGTGCCCTAGACCCTGGTGGCGAAACGCACGGGAGACTCCCTCGTGTGAGTCCGATGCGCGAAGTCGGGAAGCAAGCTCCGGGGCGCCTTTGGCCCCTGGGATAAATCCGAATTCTGTGAGGCACTGTAGGGAGGTGGAAGTGGAGGTGTTGCATGTGGAGGGAGGCTTGGGTCCAACTGTGGAGGTGGGGAACCTAACACGAACAACACCAGCACCCCCTTGCTGGAAGGTGCTATGCGCCACCCATAGGTTCGCCCCCTGCTTTTCATTCTGGTAGCGGAGAAACAACAGACAAAGAAGAGAAGTGCCAGATGTTGAAGGAGTGAATTGGAGTGGCTATAAAGGCAATGAACGAACCTCTGAGGGAACTGCTGAGGGAGTCCTGTTAGGCACACAGGAAAGCAGAGGAAGGAACGATACATTAGAGGGCGTATCCAGCCCAGTATATATACATGTGTGAGACCATCACCTGATGGTCGAGTCATGATGAGTCATGAGCGTAATCTACGTGAGTCATCATTAGTAAGACGGAATCCGGAACTCCAGGTAACCGGCAATATCATATGCTAAGGAGTGGAGGCCCGGATGTCCGGTATCTAATCTACTGAGATAGGATGAGAGATAATCGAGTCCTATAGATAAGATAAAGAGCGAAAGAGAGTAAGCGTACAGTACGGTACATAGCGTTGCAGAACATAATACAAGTCCATATCAGGCAAGCCTGATAAGATAACACCTGAAATGGTAGAAGTTCAACACCAGAAGTGGCCTGGATGATACGACGAGGAGGAGGATACATATTCACTATTCCTACGACCTTCATTTCCTACGGGATAAGCCCCTCACCACACCGGTCCCCGAGGGGGGCCTACAAGTCGAAAACGAGGACCTGGACCAGGAGTGTCCATACCTACAAAGGAGGAAGCCTAGTTCACCCATTGGGCCTCAAGTGAACAGCGGGTGGATGCCGGAGCAGGGAGCCACAAGGCGTAGCATAGGTCCTGACCGATTTTCCTTGTAGTTATGGTCTCTGCATGTACTTCGAGTAAAACAATCAGAATGGAAAAAAAAAGATCAAGGTTCGACTGCTGCCAGCTCGTGCAGTGTCGACGGCCCGGGTGGCTGCAGATTCAAGATCCGATCAGACATAAATGGGCGCTTGTCTTGTCTTCGGGTGTAGGTCGCCACTTCCTCCTTAATCGCCCTCATCTCAACTTAGGTCGCGCCTAGGAAGCCTATCTGCCCCAGTCGAGCGGCCAAGTGTGCATTGGGTCCATATCAGGACACCCTTACACAGCATGGAAAACATCCCATTACAAGACGAAGACTTTGATGAAGGATGGGATGAAGAGTCGGGGTCGGACGATGACATCGAAGCCGAGGCAGAAGAGATGGCTCGCCGCCTGCAGGAGCAACTACGAGCGGACATTGAGCGTGCACAGGCAGAAGCAAGAGCTCAGGCGGCTCAGTATAATCACGACGCGAGCCAGACAACACCCCACATCAGTAACCCACCACCAGAGGCTTCGTTTGATCGTATCTCGAACACGAATGCCACTGCATCGCTGCAAGAGCTCGCAGAAGCAAAGCCGACGGGAACCACGCGACAGAAGAGGAGCGCAGCGGCCATTCTTACTATGAAAGCCATTATCGCCTCTGCGGAGAGAAACCCATTGGTACGCTCTACACTGGCATCTTCTGTTCTCCCGGGTAGGAGCAATCACAACGTTCTTGACATTTTCTACCAATGCATCTCCTGCAAAAGAGTTTCGAAGAGTGTCGCCAGAGACCTAAGTGAGGCTGTCATCCTGCTCGCGAAGTCTGAACTCCTCTTCGCCTCTCTTCGGAACTCGGACGCACCCGCCATCCAGCTCGACAAAGGGAAGCGTCGATGGGACGCTGCGGATGGCCCTGGATCTCATAACGGACCCATGCAGGAGCCTCCCCTGAAACGCTTGGCCATCGACCAACCCGACCTGCGCCGTCAAGTCTCTGAAGCTGTCAGAGTAGTCACCGGCGCGCTCTCTCCCATCGCTTCCAACCCGACATCGATGATCCACCCTCACCTCATCGCTTCTATTCATCTCCAGCTCCACCAAATATTCCTCTTCGCCGTCACGTCCGCGCCCCGAGCAGGCGAGCGCGCGGCCGCTCTGCAAGAGCTCGCTGGGCTTATCCAGATGCTCGGCGTCCTCAGTGGTATCCAGATTGGCTCCTCCAACCCCACACAACAAGCATCCGACTGGAGCAACCCCTCCAACGCCGGCGCGCCCGACATCGGGACGGCGGTGTACCCCTGCCTAACGTGCCCGAAGGTGTTCGGCCGTCTATTCTCGCTGAAGGCGCACCAGCGCGTGCACCTGCTCGTCGAACGACCGTTCCGGTGCGAGCTCTGCGTCGCGAGCTTCGCGCGGAACCACGATCTGAAGCGACACGCCCGCCTGCACGAGCCGCGCGCGTACCGCTGCTGCGGGTGCGGAAAGATGTTCAGTCGGCGTGACGCGATCAAGCGGCACCAGGACAACCGGCGCGGGCGTGGGCGCGGCGAGGAGGGCGTCGCGGAGGGCGTGTGTGCGTACGCGGAGATCGAGGAGGTGGACAAACCCGAGGTTGAGGAGGAGGCGGTGCGCCGCGCGAAGGTGTGGGACGGCATCGCCGCGAGCTCGATCCATTCGGGCGGTGCGCCTCCACTATATGCTGGCCAGACGGGGCCGGACGATATACCGGAGGAGGGCGAGATGCACCCCGCCTTCGTGCTGGAAGCCCAGTCGATCGTGCTCGGGCTACACCCGCTGCTACACGGTTATGTGACGAAGGTCCTCGGACACGCCCCCGTCTTGCAGAACCCCATCCAAGCCCTCACGCCGCAAGCCGTAGCACCACCGACGCACGCATCCCTTCCTACCGCTCCACCGACGCTAGCGAGCATCATCGCCATGGCTGCTCATGTTGGTATTGCAGCAGATCCTGTGCAATTTGCAGTACCAACAGAGACGCCGACGGCACCTTCGACACTTTCCAGCGTTCTGTCGCTCTCTGAGGAGCAGACCAGGCTACTGGAGCAGGCCATTGCGCAGGCGGCGCTGGCTGCGCAAGCGCAAGCGGAGGCAGAAGCCGCCCTTGAGGAGGAAGACGAAGGGACGGACGATGAGGACGAAGATGAAGATGAAGATGGATGAGACGGTACTGTTTCACGCAATGAGTCTGCGCTAGCCAGTCTCATCCTTGAGTGCAGGTCATAACACTCTATTGCAACTGCATCCCGACCACGTACACAATTTGCGAATCAGCACTGGACGGACTCTTCGATCAGCGGCGGATATGTCGCTGTACATTCACGAGTGCACCGCGTGCGCGGGCATGTTGATTATCAACGCAAAGACGAGTAGTTGCGTGGGCGGTGTGGACGCAGTGTTGACGACGCCGCCCGCACCTCGTCCTCGAACCCCGTCGCCGTCCCGCATGAACGTTTTTCTCATCAGGGTTGTGCCCTTCGTGCACCAGAGAGATAGGTTCGTGTCTCCAGTGCGCAGCTTTGGACTCTCTGCACACTGTGTTCTCGGCGGAGCGGGCTGGTGACACCCGTCGCCCGCTGTGTGTGAGCAGAGCAGAAGAGATGCAACGTCACCATGGTTACCCTTGTGGCTCACTGCTCCTCGTCCTGGCCATTGTGCTCCGGTGCGCTCATTCCCGCATGCATTCGCGTCAATGAATTACTCGTCTCGAAGCCGGATGTCCGGAGGAGTATTTCTTTATACAGTGAATGTGGCCATCCGCACTTGTCGGAATGTCTACGTGCTATGCTATATTGTGTTATGACTGCGCATTAACAACACTCCACTTTCCCAAGGATGTGATCAGGCTCTGATGCATACCTGGGATCAAGCACCTCAAAGCTGGGCAGGAGCAATAGGTATACACAAGCCGGAGTAGACTTTTTACTTAATACCTGGTGTGGTATAACAACCATATGATCATGAGTCTGTGTGTATAACTGCATGGACATTCATCAAGGCTTCTTCAATAATAATTGGAACCCACACCAATGTGATATCAGGCTTCACATATAAGTCATATAAGTTACAACAGATTTCTCTACCCAGTACCCAGGCCATAGGATGACAATATGATCTAGTTTGCATGTCTGCATGTCACAAGGGCACACTGCACCAGTCAGTGCTCCATTGCCACACACCTGGTATGCAGTTTAGTTCTACAACCATAGTCATGCAGTATAGTCTGCACATACCAAATAAATATGCTCTGTATGTTGTGTCCAATAATGCTAGGCAGCCTCTTCTGAGATTGCAGGTGCAACTTCTGCAGACTGCCTTGAGCCATGCTGCTCTCCATTGTCACCAACTTCTTCATTCATTTGGATATCATGGTCCTCATCACCTAGAATTGGGTCCACATCTTCTTCTTCTTCTTCTTCACCAGCAAAGGCTATTGAACCTCCAAATGACTGGATTATTGGAGGAGTGGAGTTTGTGTCTAGCATTGAACCCGAGTTGTTCTCTGCTAGTGTGCTTGCCCTGCGGAGATTGAGGATGAACCGTGAAAGGATGACAGTTGTAAAGCTGTGCAGATCTGAGTCAGTAAAAGGAACCAAGCAGTGTGAATATCACCCCATACGATGCTACAAAGAAATCGAACCCCCCAAACATCTAAGATGGTCAAGTGTAGATAGTTAAGCCATGACAATTGATTTAATACTCCATCTAATGAGGCTTTTGAGTGAGTGAGGTGACTGACTGAGGTGAAGGTAAACACAACATTGAGGATGTTTAGTGTTGCAAGCAGCCTGGTAAGCACTGAGCATGATGTCCACAAATCATGTATAGGCATGTTGATGACCAACCCAAACATCGCGAAATTGGGAACAGACTGGCAACGATCTGGTAAGGCAAAACAATGGATGATCACATATAACAGAAATAACAGGCTGTCCGCAGATCTGAACTAGGTTTCTTTTGCCTAGCAGAAATATTCCGTTGTTGAATCAGGCTGTATGTACCCGACAAGGTGATTATATCCGGTTATACCCCACCGGGCTTCGAGTGACTGACTGCAATATATCAGGCTTCAGCGGGCTCATCATATGCATAACTAGTATTTCTTTCGTGGATTGTTGTACTGTCAGTTAGACGGTGCTCTTGCCAGGACCATACCCCCCTTGACCTATCTGGTCTGTCCACGAAGAGCTGCTGTTTGTGTGAGATCTGCAGTCAGCCTGTTGCGTACTGCACCCACATAATCATTGTTATTCATACTATCCGAGGCTCGGAACACGGCCATGCGCACGCCACCGGGATTTCGGATACAGTCGCCACAGAACAATTTTTTCTGACAGATATATTGGCAATTGGCCTCTCGATCCATTGACTACGTCACATCCAGCACCTACACCACATTCGCCAGCACGACGGTAACCTGCGCCGCTGCCACGTTCACGGTCTACGCCGCATCCGCCCCAGCTTAAACCTGCGCTCCATTAGCGGCCTGCAACCCGTTCACTGCATTCAGGACGTGAGCTGGGCCTGCCGCGGCAGCGTTCGTCGCCTGCATCCCATCCACCATCTGCGTCCCATTCGTCGTGCTCGTAACCTGCACCGCAGTGGCCGCGCTCGTTGCCTGTGTCCCGATCGCCGCGTTCGTGACCTGCGGTGTGGCTGCGCTCGGTGCCTGCACCCCATTTGCGTCATTCACGACTAAAGCCATGCCCGTATTCATCGCTTGCAACCCGTTCGCAGCCGACGGTGTCCCGTTCATCACCTGCGGCTCGTTTGTGGCCTGCGTCGTGTTCGCCGTGTTCGTGACTAGGACTTGCGTTGTAGCGGTGTTCGTCGCTTGCACCCCGTTCGCGGCGGTGGCGGTGGCGGTGGCGCTCGGTGTGAATGTCTGTGCCATTGTTGTCAGCCCCTGCCTGGCCCGCAACCGGCGTGTTGACTACTACAACTTACTTCCTGCTGCGACTCGTAGGCCCGTTTCGCAGTAATCATTGATGCGAGGGAACCATGGACATCAGTTGAGGATGCATCAAGGCGTTCACCAAAGATCCGTCTGAGGCATCGTGTGAGGCTCTGATCGAACTCGCACAACAAGCATAGCCTAGTAAGTGCACGTACCGGTTCCACCACTCGAGACATTCACGGGCTTCGTTCTGGAAGTCAGGTGACACAAACCAAGCACGAATTGATCGGTACAACATGTTGGAGTTGCACGAATGGGCGTTCTTCGAGTGGGAGCTGCTGCTCGACAGGGCGAACAGAACCTATGCGAAGAACAGTTGTCAGGGTCATCACGTCTGAGCCATTCCCCAGTAGTTGTGCAGACTTACGTGTGCAGTTGCGTATGCAATCGATGCATCATTGACCTCTGTTACCTTATGCAGCTCGGCATTTCCTGCGCGCTTTCCACTACCCATAGTCACCGGTGCAGTCGGATTGGCCAACATCCGCAGAGCAGCACTCGGGCCCAAAAAGAAGAGAACCCATGCCTGATATCATGAGTCAGTCGATGGTCTATCGAAAGGCTACAACTTGACGCAGAGAAGTATACTGTTACGTACCTGCACAATGAGGCGACCACGAAGGAAGCCGACCCAAGGCATGACAGGGTCGTACAGCTGATCATACATGAACGTTGCGAACATCCAGCTCGTGACTGGCTTGCCATTGACAGTGGCAGTGGCATCTTTCAGGTCTCGTTGTACTCTGCTGCAGTAAGAACCCTGAGTCATTGAGGAGTTCATTCACAACTTACTGAGGATTGTTCCAGTCGAGTTGAGGAGGACATAGCAGACGTCCGGTCACAGGGTGGTTGAAACCCCGAACTGATTTGTCCTTGGTGTCTCCGGGATCAAGGATGAGCCCACTCTCGGCGATCTCGCGCGTAAGCCATACGAGTATCTCGGTCTTGAGATTCTTTGTGTCATTCGAGCGGGCATCTGAAGCGCCTTTCTGCAGCTGCCCGCGGTGCCGTGCGAAATGTCATCATAAGAAATAAACAGTAGTGCGAGTACCCAAACTTGAATGTGCTTACCTTTTCACCTATGTACTTCATACCCGGACCATCCAACATGTCGTCAAGCAACTTTGGAGCCGCCTTCGCCAAAGCCTCGTAGGCGGCGTAATTATAGTTGTTTCTGGTGACAAAGTGTCATCACTCCCGAGTCAAATGCTAGTACAAGGCTGAATCATACTCACTCATCCTTGTACGTTGTCGCAGGTACCAGGTCTTCGCTTGCGTAGCGGGTCAGGCCTTCGTGCAAAATTATTGAGGGAAGGGTCCACATCTCTATGCATCGGGTTAGGAGCCGGCCATACCCGACGTATTCATCCGTTGTCTTGCGACGTTGCTGACGACCCGTCCTCGTAAGCTGTGGTTCCGGAGGTGGGGCAGGTCGCTTCTGACCCGCAGAGGGTGTAGCAGAACTAGGAGCTGATGAGGCAGGAGAGGCATGTTCAGGCGTCGCCATGATGAGGAGACTCGGGGCAAGTCTCGATGCGGACGGTCAGCAAGTGACACACGAGCACTTAAGAGGCTCACCTTATATGATTGAAACTCCGAGATAACGATAGTCGCTGCCAGGACGGCGGTCGTTCTGATTGAGGTAGCGAAGGCGACCGGTAGAGTGTTACCGGCCTCAGACAGCTGAGTCGCAAGGTCCTAGTCCGTGGTCTTGCTCAGACAGACTTGAGTCAGAAGCGCAAGGGCTGAGTGCTGAAAACAGTCTGTAGACAGAGCGAGTATGATTGTGGAAAATCGCGCACCTGAAGAGCCTGAAACGAACTCTGAGACTCAGAGTGTTGCAGAACAAGTCGGGTTTATAGATCGTCCGCGCTGTCACTGTCTTCGCCCGATGCTGCACCTGCATCATCGGAGTCAGTTTGTAAGTCATCCGAGTTATCCGAACTGCTCTCGTCATCTCTTCTATCCAATGAGGTGCTAGGGTGTTGCAGTGGCAGCTCGGGCGGCCAAGCCCCCAGAGTAGACCCCGAAGCATCTCGTGGCTGATTTTCATGTGGGACCGGGAACACGTACAGCGGCCGACTGGGTAGTTGACCACGGTGTCCGATACCCTTGCCAAAAAACCGCAGGATCATGTCCCGGTCTACGAAGCTAGCTCAAGAAGAATACAAGCATAACACAGAACGTCAGCAAGCATGCTACACAGCCATAGATATCACGGTAGAACACTTGCCGGTTCACATAAAATCGGTCCCAGTCGTCAACCTCATTCTTGCGACGTGCAATGCGTGACACCCGCAAAAGTTGACTTGTCCGCCCGAGATGAAAGGTCGGTAGAAGGTGGCAGCCCCGCAATACGGACGCAGGATCGACAAACCCAAATGCGCCTTCATCACTCTCCGGAACAAAGCCAATACGATCGAGACGGCGGGTCTCCCAGCCACTCTGCCATTCAGTGTCGTCACCGAACCACCGAACAAAGAGTACCTCCATCCTTTCCATGCCTCGCGTAGGCTGTGTCACATCGCGCGCGTGAACGTGGTAAATACCAAGGACACGGGCATACCAGTAGGGCTGCGAATTAGACTCGTCCGTATTGGCTAGAAGCATGATGTCACGGTGGTCAGTGCGAGGATTGATAACATCTTGTGCACGTCGAATGTCGTATGTCGTGTAATTGACACGCAGGGTTTGATGTGCGTACATTCTGTCGTCCTTGATCACGACGGCATGAGAGGCCTCTTCACCCCATTGAGACGCCTCATCGATGTCCGTCCCGCGGAGGCGGCAAAGCAGGTGACGTTTTAATTTTTGCATAAAGCCCTGAAGTCTCGTGAGTCAAGTGGGAAGATAGAAATGCTTAACATCTACCAAAGCTGCTGGGTCATCTCCCTGAGCATGAACCCAGGTTGGGATATGGATAGGATCCCTTTGGGATCGCGCGACGTAATGATGTTGCTCTGGCAGCGCTTCCTCAAAGTTCGGCTTAGAATCGACCAGGCGACGGGAAGGTGCTGGCGCAACTCCGGACCTAGAGAGCGCGTCAGAAATATCTCGAAGGCGACTCTCACGCCGCTCTATATTTGCAAGCTGGCCAGTGAAATTGGTCTTGTTCGTTCGTTCGAAGCGTCCCTTTGAAGTCCGATGCTGACTCTCCCCCTGAGAGTAATACTTAGTATCAGGCTCCAATGGGACCTCCAATCGAGACGTACAATGCGTGTAGGGTATGAGTCTGTTGTACCCTTTCTACGGATGGTACCTGTGTAATCACCCAATGCATGCATCTTGTACGTATTCAGATTGAACTGTTTTGTTCGTGACTGAGTTGAAACAGTCGCCGTGGAAGCTGCGGGTTCGTGTTGAGAAGGGCTGGCTGTGGGCTGACTTGTCGTGGCATGTCGAGTAGACGTAAGTGCTTGTTTCCGACTCTCTCGACGAACTCGGGCGCGGACTTCTTTGGCAAGTTCACGAGCCTCGAACGCCGCACATGTCTTGGACTCGAACGAACGCAACGAGTCTGCGAACTGCTCAAAAATGTGGTCAGTAATGTCCAGGGTTGTGTCTGTGTGCATCCGGAGCTTGTGTAGGGCGTGTAGCGTCGCAGTAAGGAACAACAGTTCCTGTATCGAGTCGTCATGTGGGGCTGGGAAAAGCCCTTCGAAGCATGGTATGCAGCACTGCAACGGTGCAGCTGTTATCTCAAATAAAATCAGAACCAGTATCGTGTCATGACACACCTGGAGGATGTCCTCAAAGTTCCGGGCGGCCATCTTCTTCAACTCGGATACGTTGCCATCGAAGCGCCGTATTGTGTCACGTCCGAATGTGCTGATTTGACGGAATCTGCAGGGCATCAGAATTGAGTGACTGCCATGAATACTACAACATACCGTTCATCAAACTTCTGTACTTGTGCTGAACCAAGACTGCTCAGAAGCCGCAGAAGATGTATGAGGAGCTGGCGCCAGACCCCAAGATCCCATTCGTGCAGCGAATCCACCACGAAGAGGTCATGGTAGTTTTCGAGTGTCGGTGCAAGTAGTTCAGCAAACGCATTCTACACAACAGTCAGAAAGCAGTACGAGGATAAACTATGAAGCACTAGACCTCCGTCGGCACTAGGGAACACAGCTTGAGAAGTGCTTCGACTGCTGCACTCTTCACACTATATCCGTGTTCGTAGATAAGCTTCCGAGCCTTCGTAACGAGGTTTCTTCGTTCTTCGCTGTCTTGACGGGTATCCTTCGTACGTCGTTCCGTGTCTTCTCGCGTCCCAAGCTTGTGTATTTCGCTCTTTGGCACTAAGCATCGGGGACACGGACACGTACCCAGATCACGAATGGTCGCCAGCAAGACCCTGTAATCACATCAATGACCCAGTACTACTAGTATATGTTCTTCGATGGACTTACTTCTCAGGATAGTCCGCAGAGTATGAGAAGAAGCGCGGATACACACGACGCAAAACTCCGTCACCACACTTGATGACCATGCCATATGTATATGCATTGCGAAAGTTCTCGCCAAGAATCAGCCTCCAAATCGCGTGCATCAGTTCGCGGCGGCAATGCGTGAGGATCGCTGCCATGTTTTCGCCACCACCATGCTGTCGAATGAAAGTCTCCAGTTGACCATCATGTATCTGCGTAAAATATGAATATCAATCAATAACCTAGTACATAGGCGGTGTATGTATCGCACCTTCGGGATGTAAGCGATGTGGTGACATGACCTTGAGTTGGACTTGGCACGCTCGTACTTCGACTCATTTCCGAACATCAGATAAACTGGCCACAAAGAGGCTGTCCCAAAATCGGCGAGATGCGTGGAATCAGACCATAGCATGCACGCAGCCGCAGCACGAGGGAGGTTGCAGTCGGCGGGCGGAGCGTCTCGCAGGCCGGTATGGATGTCCTCGAAATCTGGCGACGAGTACGCCTCGCCGTATACACGTTCCGGCGGCACATCGGGGGCATCCGGTGGCTGGTAGTACTCTTTGAACGGCGTGAGATGGAATCGCGACGCTCTTGCCTTGGTGAACTGGACATCGACGACTTCTTCGATGGGACGGAAGAACAGCCCGTCGACCTGAAAGTCTTTAGGCTCGCGTCCTGTGCCTATAGGAACCTTGATCGTGACGGAGGCCCGTCGCCAGCCATCAGTTGCTTTGAATATGTTATCAGGCCCACTATCACCAAGCTGCGCATCGACTGTGTCCCAGTTTGTCTGAAGCAAGTCGGCGTTGACGAAGCCAGGATCTTGGAGTGTCCCGACAAGATGCTTCATATCGGCACGCGTCTTGACATTGCCGCCTGACCAGAACCAGTCGCCAAGGAGATACGAGCTTCGGTTTGGATAAGGCGCATACGGATTCTCGCTGGGTGATGCAGACTCGGAGTTGGATAGATCCTCGCCGCCTCCCACAAGTAGGTCGTCAAGAGATGCATCCGCGTCTGGATCTCGCTCGGGCAACTTGTCGGCATACTCGCGAAAGACACCAAATCTGTTTGCAGCTGTCCTGGCCGTCACGACCGGCCGTGCGAGTGCAGGTAAGGCTATGGTCTCTGGCGCCATCAGTGAGTGGAGCACAGGACTCGGTGGTTCATGGACCATCTCCGTAGGACCCTCAGGTAGAAAGTCGCGGTAACGTGCAGGCAGGCGATTACGAGTTGATCGAACGGGCCGGGTCCGTGCTGTAGCCTCGGGCAGTGGTATGGGCAGAGGGTCGACAGGCATCGGTATGTCTGTGATTGGACCAAGGGCCTCAGGGGCTTCCTCCGGCACAGGCTGAGAGGGGCCTGCTGTTTCGTCGAGTACCTGCAGCTTGCTGAATAAGTGTATTCGGTGGATGTATTTTGACACACCATTGAGTCTGTAGCACTCAGCTCGATTTGGTCATTGTCTTGAGCACTGTGGGTCGCTTTGGCTAGTTCTTCCATTCGCCGTCGCTTCAAACCTCGGATACCTCTTGCTGCGACACGCTCGACTAAAGTCTGAGACCGGTGAGTAAAAAGCGCGCATCCCAGCTGGTGACGCTGCAAAGCGCGATCATCAGCAAATTCACGTCGACAGATACAGACTGAGAGGTTATTCATTCTGGGATGGGGATGATGAGGGCGGAGAAGGTAGTGTTGTCGCAGAGCCAGCTAGACGATCATAGATCACTGCGTAGCATGTTAGTGAGGCTCTGCATACCTAGACTATCAGATTACCTCGATAATCTATGACTCGACAGCGCCACCTGTGCCCTTGGATGCCAGGCACATAGTACCATGAGGCTCGTTATGCTTGACCCGCTACATCAATTATCACAATCGCACCGACAGCGGAGTACCTTGATCAGCGGATAAGACCATTGTAAGCATTATTCACTCTCACGACGGCAGCAGCACTCACCAGGTTATTATCAGGCAACATATATGGATAGCCCTCGTACAGCAACCTTGACTCAGGGATTCCAGAGTGTCAAACAATGACTACATTCTTCGTTTGCTATCGTATGGGATGACATAAAGTCGAGAAGCTCCTGCGTACTAGGCAGCGAATCCGGCCCATCCATCAACCCTTGCGACTCCTCGTTAGGATCCAAGTGATACATATCCAGATGCGCCCGAAGCTCGACAATTGACGTATTTTGGTACTCGATGGTCTTACTGTATGTTGCGGACAGCCGTTGCTCTCGCTCGAGAGCTGCCTGCAGTGAAAGGACAGCGACCTCGAGTTCCTCGATTTTGGCCTGCATGGCCGGAATCACTGAGGCGCTGCCCGACGACGGCAGGTGTTCAAACTGCGAGATCGATCCTGAAGGCTTCGTCAGATCAGCTCTTGGCCGAAACCCATCGGTGCTCACCGTCGCCTATGAGCGATGTCTGTGTCGCATACGACTGCAGACGATCCTCGCCATCTGCAGATGGTCATATGTATGCATTCTTACAAAACAGTTGACTCTTACCTGACGCGATCTGCTCGCCCTCCGTTCCGCATTCGGGGCTAGCCACACGATCTTCTCCAGCTAGATCGCGCTCCCATTGACTCTCCGTGGTCTGCGAGTCAAGGGCCCCTCCATGCGTATACAAGCTAGGTTCGATGTAGAGTAGTATTAGTAGGCACTAGAGGTTGCGGCGCAGACGGTACCTCTTCGTTCGCTCTGCAGCACGTAGAGCAGCGGGTCGCTGACGCATCCGAGAGTCCCCTTGAGATAAGCAGCGACTTGTGATCCTTTGACGGCTTGCGGCACCAGCAGTGGTAGTTGGGGGAGCTCGATGCGGCCAGCGACGTGTGTCCTTGTCCGAGTCGTCTCCAGTCAATCTAGCTGAAATGGTTTTATGCCATATACACGTACCTTCATTGAAATCCCGCTTGTTTCGACTCGCGAACGAGGGTTATATACTACCGTCCCAAGTGTACGATGGCCTCGGTAGTGCGCGTTCAAGTCGAGTCGGTTACCCGGATTTCAACGGCGGTAGTCGCACCGATACGAGACCGATGCGAGAGCATCGACGATAACGAAGGCGTCATCATGGCCGTCAGCATGACGACTTTCTGCTATATGCCTCGTACTACCTACCCATGATGTGCGAGCATGTTGTATGAGGCTCGAACAGTTATTAGTCTGACGGATTTCCGAACACGATTGTACATACCTGATGGGGCACAGCCCAGAGTTTGTCGAAGGGATAACAGGAATGTGTGGGCATCACCAGTGTCAAGCAGATGGACGTTGGAGGACCAGGCGACGAGAATGCTGTTCTCTGTGAGGCCAGGAAATAACAGATCGATATGAAGACGGGCGGCACTCCCCAGAACGATAGCGGACTTACAATGCAAGTTTCTGAGTTACAATAAGCCACCACCTTTCTCACGACGGACCAGATGCATCAGGCAATAACGCCCTTGCGCAAATTCCGCGATGAAGTAGATTGTCCCTACAAGCCATATCAACTCTCAAGTAAGGGATCATAGGAAGCCATAAATGAACACTGACCATCTCTGAGTAGAACTGCTGCTAATGAGCCTGGCAAGTTGGCCTGTTGGGAAAGTTGTACTGTGTAGTATGTCTTGCACCAGGTGGAAACTAGAACAAGAGCATCTGCAATGATTGATGCTCCCTGCCCAATAGCATTGACTGAATCATTGAGGAACTTCTCCTTGATGTAAAGAGCATGACACATACCACTAAAACAGAATAGCACATGTGTGGCTTAGTAGGAATGATCATGTAAGAGGGCAAACAGGCCTAACATTGTGTTGTCAATTTGTGATGAAGGTGCAACTGTACACCCAAGGGGTGGTGGCACCATAACAGCAATTAGTCTTGTTGCCTGAAACTATCCAGACCAAGCACCATCAGTTCTGCACCAGGCAAATTGAAATGGGCTCACAATGTCCACAGCTAATGTCACCAGTAAAAGTCCAAAGACTACAATGGTGGCCATCCAGCCTCCACCACTCACTGCATATACTCGCAGGGAAGAAGTGACTAGTTCAAATATGGTGAGCATTCTTGTGTGGGGATTATGTTTGCATCATACACACTAGCAATGACTATGTTGTAGAGCACAGTTGTTGCACTAATAACTATGGCTTCACAAAGAGCACTTGGGACTGGTCAGAATGCCTCATGGATATCATGGGAATCAAGCACCCCTTACACCTATCAACATGTGAAGAAAGTCAATAACTAGAATAAAATGCCCCACAAGTGAAAGACACACATTGCAGTTCAGTGTCATAAAGTTTTGAATGACATATAGAAAAAAGATTGCCACAGTGAACACTTGCAACATCACATATAATGCAGAAATGGCAGAAAGTCGGTAATGCCATATGTAGTGCACTTCTTGATCAATGGACAAGCACCTGTCATACACATAGAGGGCTTAAATATGTTAGTTGAGCAATGACATAAACACAGCAAGTGTAGAGCATACTGAGGGCAGATATAAGACAGCAATTGCTGATAAAGCTGTGGATTCCATCAACAAAGTCATTGGCAATGGTGATAGTGATGACCCACACTGAATTAAGGTTAGAAATGAGGTATGCCAATGGTGTATCACTCATTGTTTCCTTGTAGATGGAACCTAGATGTAAGCATAAGCCAGGATCAGTTCCAATCAACTTTGAGCAGACTCACAGAGGTGGTGAATGAGATTGGGTGTTGGGGTCACCAAACTGGTCCCTTCTTTTATACAGCACAATACTGCTGTGCCACTGTTCACAACAAAGAAGAAACAGTGATGAAGGTGACTCTTGATGTGCAACAACCAGTTTTGTCTTCCAAGTAGTATCATCTCAGCATATAATGACCACTGAGCATCAATGAAGCAGATTTGATCTGCACATCTAACACTCAGTACCTTTGCAACATGTGCATCATCTCAGCAGAATATATCTGTTGTTTACAATGCAAGTCACTGAGGGCTCTGTGAGTCAACATAATATTCATGAGCACATGATGGAAACAACATACCATTTTCTGGCAGTGGTTTATTTGACTCCAAGATTAATTGAACCAGTAAGTCAGGTTTGTTATTGAATATTGGGTTGGCAGTGAACCACCAGAACTGAGGTTGCTTGCAGATGGGGTGCATAGCCTTGCAAGGATCACAGATAACAAATCATCTCAGTCTAAGCACTGCATGATTGTCACTACATACAAGGCACTAGCAGATCAAGAGCTGCACTGAGACGAGAGGGCTTACCCGACACTTGATGCAGGAGTGAATAGAACAGGCATACTGCAACTGTGGCAGATGGGCAAACAACAGTATGCCAGTGGGAGATGAGAAGATAACTCAGTGCTGTCTACATTTCACCGGCACTTCGACCAAACACAAGTTCCCCATTGTCGAGGTCATCGTCATCAGATAACAACCCATGGATACGTGTGACACTGCTGTGCAGTTCTACATCATGGATGATTCCTTGCCTACCCATTGCCGCCGTCAGTGATTGTTGCTGAGAAAGCATCATAGAACATGCCTTCTAGCTCCTCGACACTGGCCTGTGTCTGCCAGATCACCCACACCCACGACACGCGAGCAAAGTGGTGAGATTGCCCGTATTGACTTTATCATCATCCCACCTGTTGTGCGCGTTCTCTTCCTCACCGCTGTCGTCCGCGTTCTCGTCGTTGTCTACGATGGCGGTCGGGGACGAGGATCTGCCGCGACAGCTGGCCAGTGATTGGGAATAGGTTTGAGAGGTGCGTTGGGCGCACTGTCATGCCTCATGAGGCCGCGAAGTCGATCGAACTGAGGAACCTCGTAGCGGGCGTTTACGTGCTAATCGAGGGAGTGTAGTGATTAGCGCATACACGCACTCCAGGAGGAGGATCAACGCACTGGTGAGTCATATATGTGTGCGATGGTCCACGTACGGCGGTCCTGGTGGTCGAGTGCATGGTCGAAGCTGGGCACACCGACTTCCATATGCTCGAACCGCCGTTCGCGCACCGCCCTTCAGTAAGAGTGCACGCTTTGCCCTCTAGCCCTGTCTGCTTTGCTTTCTCCTCCATCCAGGTCTTTCCCTCCAGGATCGCGCGCTCCATGGCCGTGTACATTGGAAACGACGATCTCCTCGGTGCGCTTCCAGCGTGCTAGGGCCGCCGCCTCTGCATGGTCGTGAATGACACCCTTCACACTTCCGGGGCCCATCCTGATGTAGTCCTTTTGCGCTTCCGGAGAACGATACAATCCTCAAAGGATCGCTGTTGTTCGATGTCTGCTGTTGGTGGTTGAGCTATCGAGGGAGATGGCGACTGCAAACTCTCGGGAGAAGACAAGCGACATGAGCAGAGAGGACGACCTCTAGCTCTTGTCTGCTCTGGGAGGCTGTCTATATCAATACTTTTTGAGGACGTGATGCTGCTCACCATTGCGTGTGGATAATTCACGCTTGTGAATCACCTCGAAACCACAGTTTGTTGAATGTACACAAGATGCGAGTCGGCTGCGACGGCGCAGCCATTGCTGCTTTCTTGAGCGCCTCGCTCAGCATCGAGCACAAAGGCAGTGACGTCGACTGGGAGGACGGAGGACGCGTCCACGATCCAGTGAACAGACTGTGACAACTGTGATGTCGTCACGCATGTGAGCATGAGCTATTGATAATTGGATTCCTCCTCCTCCTCCTCTTCCTCCTCCTCCTCTTCCTCCTCCTCCTCTTCCTCCTCCTCCTTCGCGCCCGCCGCCACGCAGAGACCAACGATCGACGAGCGGATGACACAACAATTCACTACCATACAGTTAACGGCGCGGTCTCCCCCTGGTTGCCCATTGCGACGCGAATTGCTCGCCTTACCCGACAAGCAAATACAGGAGGACCGGAACTGCTCCAGGTCCCAGTAGCAGAGGAGAGCCCCCGCCAGCCTCGGTGAGTACCTTGTCATGTATGCATGCACTCTCGGTATACCGCGCGTTGGGTTCGCATGGTTCGCGCACATCCAAGAGCAAGTTAGCTGTGTGCTCCGGTGTCACTGCGTCCGAAGTTTATGTCCGCCATCGCTGGAAGGACATCCCGGCTGCAGGCGGGACTAATATTTTGGTTGGGAGTTCAGAAGGACCTTCCTCTGAACATGCGCGATGCCAAGGGCTACCCGGGCCCAACCTGCTACCACACTTGGCTGGCCCACTCATCCCTTCAGACCGCGTTTGCCTACAGTACTACACCTTAGACCACAGTTGCACGCACGGAAAAGCCCGTCGTGCGGGCGTGGAAAACCTGTGATTCGGATTTTCTCGCCCGCGGACCTCGCACCTCATCGCCCCTGGACTGCACCCTCCCACGGCTCGCCTACCCTCGACCCATTCTCCTCTTCCATTCCCCTCCTCAGCACGACGGGTGCGTTGCGCATGTGGGCCTCCTAAAAATCGGAGGGCGGCTCGTTGTACGGTACACCCGCGAGGAACGCATGCACCTCGTCCGTGCCGATCTAGCGCGCCCGCTGTTTCTGCAGTCCCACGATGCAACGGCATCGCGAGCACGTAGGCCTCGCTTGGTACCGCTGCGAGGCCTTGGTGTAGATAGTGGGTCCAGCAGAGGGGCGGGACTGTCCAGTTGACTGGCTGTGTTTTACCATCTATCAAGCTACATACGCGCTCGGCAAGCTTCTCCACGAACGGTGTGGGCTTCCCACTCCATCCCTTGCGAGGAGCACGCAACGCCCGACGTAAACCGCAAACACGGGCTCGCCGTCGCGATCAACTCGCCGCCCGAGAATATATGCGACGGAGAGAATATACAGCCATCGTTGGGTTCAGGACGTCGTACAGGGCATGAAGTGGGTATGGTGCCCACACAAGAGGGGCTAAGGAATGTTGCGGAGGATGGGGTGCGGCTGAGGTCCCTGCTAGATACCCAGAGCGGGAGTGCCTTCTGGATGGATAACGTCTTGATTGGGAAGGGCAAGCGTGTGCCGCCGTGCTACAGGGACAGGCGGTTTTCCGGCAGGAGGGTGGACGACGGGTTCGAACAAACTTAATAGACTGCAGGCATTTAGCCTGCGTGAATCTCTGTATATATTATCTCTCCATTCACTGTGAAGTCGGGGCTGATGCTGTTTTGTGCGATATGTGTATTTCTTTGCCAGTAGTGATAGCGGCAGCCCACAACAGCGAGGAGAAATTGCAAACACGAAATCCGAACTCATTGTTTCCTTTCTCCAAAATCAAGGCATGTGCGTAATGTGGGATACTCTAGTAAATTCTGAACGGACTCATGGCGGTACTGTGTGAGTTGAGACGTTCGCCGGTACGAAACGACTGAGGAAGGTGATATCGTTACAAGGACGACGAACTGGTCGTGTCTTCGAAGGTATCAGAGACCCGTGAACTCTGCATATGCGACTGATGCGCCTGAACAAAGCCTTTTCCTGCATTAACACCTGAAACGCATGCATTGGGGCCAGCAGAACAAACCTGTGATGTACGTTTCGCGTCGCTGAGGGCTGAGCGCAGCACACCAACCCTCGTCCATGCCAGCGGTGGGGTCTGTACAAGGTGATATGTTGGCTCATCACGACGATGCCATACTGTTCGATGACAGTGGTTTCGCTGCCTCGAATGTTCATGTAGAATGCTTAACAAGTGGGTCAGGGTTGTTAGCGAATGTGGAGTTGCCTTCAAAGAGAGAGTTGTGCACCACACACACTAGCACTGAGCCGCTTGCGAAATCACAGACGGTGTATCGTCTCAGTTTACGCACAGGACACATGATTATCACCGCATACCAGGCAGAATCAAGCGCAGGGGCTCCACTGAAGTGCAGTCTAGAGTTCGGTCGAGCAATACTGCCACAGATTGGCGACCGTTGACAGTATGAAAAGATCGTGCAATGCCTTCTAGATGTCATCGTCGCTTCCACCGAACACAAGTTCCCCATCGTCGAGGTCATCATCGTCGGAAAACGACCCATTGATACGTGATACACCGCCGTGCGGTTCTGCATCGTGAACGATACCATGCCTACCCACCGTCAGTTATTGGTAATGGATGACCATCGCAAAACGCACCTCCTCAGTAGCTCCTCGACGCCGGCCTGTGCCTCCCAGTCCACCCGCACCCATGTGTGCTCGAGCACGCCGCCGCGATACGCGAGCAAAGTGGGGAGAACACCAGTGTCAACGTTGTCGTCGTCCCACCCGTTGTCCGTGTCCTCCTCCTCGCCGCTGTCGTCGTCCTCATAAGGATCATCCTCATCCGTGCCCCTAGGGTACCGACCAGGGACGAAGATCTGCCGCGACGGCCGGCGGGTGATGGGGAAGGGAGAGAGATGTGTTGAACGCGCCGGGGTCGCGCCTCGTGAAGTCGCAAAGCCGATCGCGCCGGCGCGTGCACGGAGGAATTTCGTAGCTGGGCATTGACGTGCTAAGCGCAAGAGGGTGTCGTCGAGGGTAGCACAGCGGTCGAGGGACTGCGGCGGTTCAGCGCGCGTCAGGGAGAAGGGAGATCAACGTACCGGATCATAGATATGTACAACAACCCAGGTATCGCGGTCTTCGTCGAGTGCACGGTCGAAGCTGCGCACACCGACCTCCATGAGGTGCCCGAACCGCCCTGCGCGCGCACGGCCTTCGACCAGACTGCCCGCTTTGCCCTCGAGCCTTGCCTGCTCCGATGCGCGCTCGCGTTCCTCCTCCGCCCAGGTCTTTCCCCCGAGGCTCGCGCGCTCCATGGCTTTGTTGAGAGCGACGATCTCCTCGGTGCGCTTTGAGCGTGCGAGGGCCGCCGCCTCTGCGTGGTCGCGGATGACACCCTTCACGCCGGTGCGTCCGGGGCCCATCCCGATGGAGTCGTTCTCCTGCTGCTGGGAGGCGATGCGCTCCTCGATGGCGCGCCGCCGTTCGGTATCCGAGTCGTAATCATAGTCCTTGCCGTCGGTCGGCCATTGTGCGATCGAAGGAGATGGCGAGCGCGACCTGACGGGAGAAGAGGAGCGGGATTGGGGGTTGAAGAGTTTGCCAGAGAGAACGAGTTCCTCGAGCTTGTCGCCGCTCTGGGATGTTGTCTACATCATACTTTCTGAGGAGGCGATGATGCTTACCATGCTGGGTTTCACTTACTGATGGATGCTATGAGTCGTGTCGAGACAACGTTTTGTGTATAGTCTACTCAGGACGTCTGTAAGTACGACTCCGGTGGCGCAGAGCGTGATCGTCCTCCAACCCTAACCCCTCGTTATCGCCGACGGCGAGGAACGGAATCTCCGAGTGCATCTTCTGTTGAGCAGCGACGCAGGTATGATTTCTGAACCGAGAAAGGAAATGCAGGCGTTTTGAAACGTTGTGCAGTGAGTGCAGGGTATACTGTGAACAGGAGCAATACAGAGGACTTAAACCTGCCGGAAATGGAAGGCGACGGAAAAGGAATTTCTCGGCCGTTCGTCCGACTGTCCCCGTCCCGCTGAGCTCATCGTACAACTCTCACCCCTTCTCCCACCTCCACCACCCCTTCCTCGACGCTTGCGTCCCTCGTCTCCTTTGTTCTTCCACGATGTTGCAGGCATCTCGACGAGTATGTGCCATTTCTAGCTGGAGCCTAGGCTACGCCGTTAACGCATGGTCTCGGAATAGGTCGCGCTCCGACGTGCCCCCAGGGCCTCGTCCGCGCTCCAGGTCGGTCCTTGGAACCCTTCCCGAGGCCTTGCAACGCCCTCTGAGCCGTATGACTGCGTCGTTATAGGCGCAGGTGGGTAGCCTATGCTACGGCTTCGCAGTAGACACTAATTGCATTCGCTGGCAGGGCCTGGTGGCTACGTTGCAGCTATCAAGGCTGCACAACTCGGTTTGAAGGTACATCCACATCGTATTTACGGTCATTCATTTGCTCACAATGATATAGACGGCATGTATCGAGAAGCGGGAGACTCTTGGTGGCACATGTCTCAACGTCGGATGCATCCCCTCAAAAGCCATGCTGAACAACTCACATCTCTACCACCAAACGCAACATGACATCGCACATCGCGGTATTGATGGTGCGCGTGTTAGGCCTTCAGCCTTAAGCTGTCTATCTGACATTGCATGCAGCCTCCAATGTCAAGCTGAACCTCCCCGTCATGCTCAAAGCTAAGGAGGACGCCGTCTCATCACTCACGAAGGGTATCGAGACGCTTTTCAAGATGAACAAGGTCGACTGGGTAAAGGGCAGTGCATCCTTCATTACCCCCAACAGGATCAGCGTCCGGCTCAACGACGGCAGCGAGACCGAGGTCGAGGCAAAGAACGTCATCATCGCGACCGGCTCGGACGTTGCGTCATTCCCTGGCGGTGGCATCCAGATCGACGAGGAGCAGATCGTCTCGTCGACCGGTGCACTGTCGCTCAAGGAGGTCCCGAAGAAGCTCACAGTTATTGGCGGCGGTGTCATTGGCCTCGAGCTCGGTAGCGTCTGGAGTCGTCTCGGATCAGAGGTCACGGTCATCGAGTTCCTTGGTGCCATCGGCGGGGCAGGTATTGATGAGGAAATTGCGTACGTAGAGTGTGGCTCCTACATACTCCCTTTTTCTCACATCGCCTGTAGCAAGCAATTCCAGCGCATCCTAACCAAGCAGGGTATCAAGTTCTTGCTCAACACCAAGGTTACGGCCGCTGAGAAGCGGGATGGCAAGGTCTACCTTAAGACCGAGGGTGCCAAGGGTGGTAAGGAGGCGACTGTAAGTCGGGTATGCACTCGAATCTATATAGAGTTCTGACACCCACGCTTTAGGTTGACGCTGACGTCGTGCTCGTCGCCGTTGGTCGTGTCCCTGTTACCTCCGGTCTCGGTCTCGACAAAATCGGCGTCGAAGTCGACCCTCGAGGCCGCATTGTCATCGACGATCAGTACAACACCTCCGTCCAGGGCGTTAAGTGCATCGGTGACGTCACCTTCGGCCCCATGCTCGCGCACAAGGCCGAGGAGGAGGGCATCGCCGCGGTTGAGTACATCAAGACCGGCCACGGACACGTAAACTACCAGGCTATCCCGAGCGTGGTGTACACGCACCCTGAGGTCGCCTGGGTCGGGAAGACGGAGCAGGAGCTGAAGGCGGCGGGCGTGAAGTACAAGCTCGGCAAGTTCCCCTTCCAGGCGAACTCGCGCGCGAAGACGAACCTTGACACGGAGGGCACGGTCAAGTTCATCACGGAGGCGGAGACTGACCGTATCCTCGGCGTGCACATCATCGGCCCGAACGCGGGCGAGATGATCGCGGAGGCTACGCTCGCGGTCGAGTACGGTGCAAGCTCAGAGGACGTTGCGCGGACGTGCCATGCGCACCCGACATTGAGCGAGGCGTTCAAGGAGGCGGCGATGGCTGCGTCGTCGCGGCCGATCCACTTTGGTTAAAGTGTGCTGTGCTGGTGTCGTGTTAGTGCCAGTGTCATACTTCAGTTGTTTAATACATCTATAGCATCTCTACTATTTGTCCTTTCTGAAGTGAAGGGCTTTGTGTCTCGTTCAGGGAGCGTTCATGGCGCCCGGCGACGGCAGCACAGCAGAAGTTAAGGATTCCCAGTGCCTCATATGTTTGTGTGATGTTCACAGTCGCTGAGACTGACCTGAGCAATAGAAAAATCGGATGGTCCTCGCGTGGTTCCGCGACGCTTTCGGCAAGTGTTCGCCAGCTGATCTCAACCACATAAAACCAATATCCACTGCATCGCAAGCAGACGCACATCTATTCACGAGATTCAGTTGAGACTGTTCTACTCGCTTCCGTCTCCACGACACCGACGACCGAATAGCTAGCTACCACCAGCAAATGTTTTACACCCGTGGCGGGGCTGCTAGTCTCTTTTTTTTTTTTTGGTGGAGCGTTGCGCCAGGATGGCGCGGGGTGCTAGCAGGCGACAGAGTCGTCTCTAGTGCCCCCGCTGTCGGATCAGGGAAAACGAGAACCCCGATGTTTGGTTATTTTGTCTCACACTGAGGAAATGCTGTTACGCACGAAGTGTGGGGCTCTGTACTTTGAGAGGCTCAGTCTGGGGTACCTTCCTCGCGCCTACTAGTCTCCGGTACCCCTCACTCTCTAACTGACTCTCTTTATACCCACTAAAACCTCAGTCTTGCCGCGCGCCCACTTATGCGGCAGTTCATTTTCGTTTTGCAGTGTCTTTTCCCATGTTTTCTCTACTAGGGACTGCTTCAGGGCCTTTTTCTTGTATCTTCTTTTGTTTGTAAGCTTGCAGTCATATGCTAGTCTCTCGTTTATAGCGAGTGCCCATCTTCGTTGAATCTCTTCCTCGGTGTGTGTCGAGGTTCTACCTGTCTCGCTATCTGGTATTGTTCTTTCGTTTCTTATCTTCCATATCAAGTATGCTGATTCTGACATTATGATACGATACAGTCTCGCGTCGCCCGCCCTTGGCTTTCCTTTGCGGTCTTTGAAGGTTGCTTGTGCGCAGCTTATCACTGCTCCCAGTGAGGGGCGTGCCCACTTCTTGTTTTTCTTTGTCCATAAGGTGCGTGCCATCTCCCATACAGCCTCCTGTCCCGGTGCTTCACACTTGGACAGGATGTGCTCCATGATTTCTGTTATCCCACAGACCGGGCATTCGTGCCTTTGTTTCATCTCTTCCGAGTACGATGGTCGAAGCCAGTTCGTCCCTATCATGTATGCATCATGTATTGCCATCCACATGAAGTATCTCACTTCTCTTCGGATGTCTTTGTGTCTGACTCCTTTCCAGATATGTTCCTCTGACAGGGAGCTCCCGAAAAAGACTTCAATGTTGTCAATTGCCTTTATCATGTTATCTACGGTGCGTGTCCGCTGTTCATGGTCTTCCATTTTGGCCTCTCGGATGCCTTTGTATGCCATTCTTTGTGTCAGTTTTGACAGTTTTGCTCCGGTTAGGCATAAGCTCAGCGTTATCTCCATTTGGACCTCGTCTTCCTGTTCTTTCAAAGCTCCCTGTCCAGCGAACTTATCTGCCCCCTCGTTCAGTGTGTGGCCCTTGTGTCCTTTCACCCATCTGAAGCGGGTTCTCTGTGGCCTTTGTCTTAGGTTTGCAACCATTGTGCATATCACATCTTTGTTTTTTACTCCTATGTATCCTTCGTTCTCATGCTTTGTTTTCAGCTTGTTTGCTTCATCAATTGCATGGCGGGAGTCGCTCTTGATGTCGAGGCGTAGGTTTTTTCTGGTGCTTCTACAGGCCTCTGATACAGCTATCAGTTCGCCTGTCTGATTTGATTGTGTTATGCAGTTTGGTAGCCTCAGTGCAAAATTCTCATCACAGTTCTCTCCTGCAAAACCCCGGCACCTGCGCGGGCATCGCCGTCTCCATTTGCCATGCACGAGCCATCTGTGGCGATGCATAGGTCTCCCATTGGGCATATTGGAGCGGGGTTCTGGTGTGTTTCGTTTGTTGTTTCACCCTCTGTAAAGATCCTAAAGATCTCAGTAATTCCCCCCTTTGTTATTGTTTCTGGTTTGAAGGTCATCCAGTCCTCCTGCTGGTCTGTTGTTTGGTCCTCCGTTTGCAGTCTGGGCTGTGGTTCTGGCTCTCGTCTGAGGCCGTATTTCTTTGTGGCTTTTGCTGCGGCCTTTAGGCCTTGTGGTAGCTCTGTTGTCTTTGTTGTCCATGACTGTAGGTATATATTTGCCTTAATCTCATGTGGCGTGTTCTCCTCAGTTTTAGGTGTGTTCCTTGCTATCATTGCATCTGCAGCTTTGGCCCACAGTGGTCTCTCTTTGCCAAAGTGTAGGTAGTCTTTCATCCAGATTATTGCAATTGCTTCATTTCTGGCTTCGAGGTCAAGCAGTGTCACGAGTTGACGAAAGCGCCCAGCGCTCGGCGTACCCTCGGCCTCCGGTCCACCCTCGGCCTTCGGGCACAACCTTGGTCATCGGCCAAAGCCTCGCGACCTTGTCCATCACGCCAAGGCAGTTCCGCAATATTCCACGCCCTTCCGACCCAATCATGACGCTCTGCGCACGGACCATTGTAGATAGCTTGCCCTAAACACGGGCTGTATATAAAGACCACCCCCTGCTCCCCTAGAGACTCAGTTTCGACCTCTTGTCTCTAGGTGAGCAGGGTGCCCCCTGTACTAGTTTCTTCTACACTAATGTATACTTGTCTCTAGCCCTAAGGTTGAGTCCCTGACTCCCTTTCAGTTTCAGATAAGAATCAGTAAGTCGAACGTCCCGGGTTCACAGTAGATTGTTAGGCTGTGACTAGACCTTAGGTCGTCACATTAGGTCGAAACTCCTCCCACCCCCGACGTTTGACAACTCTTCTTTTTCCTTAGCCACTCCCTTGCCGATCCTCAGGCATAAGAGGTGCTGTCATCAGACAGTAAAAGTCTTGTTCACTAGTGACAAGCAAACGTGCCGCCTCCCAGGTGTAAGGGACTCTGCTAGTTAAACTAGCTGGGCGTTTCCAAGAGGTCTCAGTGACTGTAGACGGAAACAAACGTGCTAGGGCAGAAGGGACATAGGTGCAATACCTTGTCCACCAACGTTTGGCTCTGAGTGTGGAAACTCAGCAGCGACTACCCCGATTCCCCACCTGACCTGACTGAGAGAAAGCAGGCAGACGCCGACACTACCTCCTTTCTTCTCGCAGCCAGGATCTATTGTGCCAGTGCGCTGACTGGACGTTTGTAGTGCCTAAAGCTGCTTCTTCCCGCATCATCTGCGCCAAGAACGAGGCTACCGGCCTACTAGAGCGGATCGAGCTCTCCGACCCCCATCGATTCGACCACATTGGGAAAAATCGGTCCCATCCTCGAAAGAAGAAACACCCATACCAACCCGTTCCCGGACGACGAGAAGAGCTCGCTCGACTAGCCAAGTTAAGACACACCAAAGACCTTCTGCAGAAGGAAGAATACTCCTGACGAACTCTTGCAGAACGACTCCGCACACCGCCACCCCCGCTCATCGATCACATCGAGCCAGCCCCACCCACCGTACTCCCAGAAATCAAGCCCACCCCGGAAGGGCTCCACTTCCGTAAGAAGCAAGTCGTTTCTAAGGAACGAGCCTTCACACGGAAGCTCAACGCCGTTGCCACCCGCCTCACTGCGGTCTTCGAGAACACTGATTGACTCCGAGGAGAAAACGAAGAACTTCGCCAAGCAGTCCTTGCCAAAGGAAGACTATTCAACGACGTCACGGAAACCCTTAGCGAACGTGCACGAGAGTTCACCGAAGAACAACGGTGGGCTAAACTAGACAGGGATCTACGGGCAGTAGGAGGGATATCGTTTAAAGACCTACGAATCCGATACGTGGAAGTCTGTAAACAGATCGTCGCTCTAGGAAACGACTGGCTCGTAGTGTAGACACAATCAACGTGGCTAGCTCAGCGGAACAGTCAGTTTGTTACAGCCGCATACACGCCTTCAACTCTTCAGACCTCTGCGACGTTCACTACTGCGAAGAGGAAGGCGATACTAAAATCTACGATTGTGAAAGACAACCGTGCCCCAATCGATATCCACGGTCACGAACCGACGACGGTGAAAGGTTCAAGGCGATCCGATGCACCAACCAACATCCGTTAGGGCCTCGTAGCACTCACGCCAGTCGGTCAGCCTCTCGAGTACCTTCACGGATCCCAACCCCCGATCCTCCTACACCTCCGCGCAATCCAAGCCCCGAACCCCCCGACCAACCCGCGGTCGTCAACCTACACGAAACCCCGGTCAACCTCCTGCGGGTGCACCACCACCACCATCTCCCTCCCCTCCTCCTCCTAGCATGGCGACCCCCGATAAGGAAATTGCCAAGCTACTAATCCCGCAACACTATGATGGCTTGACAACGCAAGGGGCTAAACTCTTCATCGCCCAGTGTAAAGAATACTTTGAGTACTATGGGTCGGTGATTGGGTCCCTCCGTATCCAGCTTCTCGTAGCTCTCAATCTCCTGGACAAGGACACCAAGGAGTGGGCAACTCAATATGTCGTCCTCTACGCGGAGGGCTCCAGTATCCCGTTTGCCGATCTCGAGGCCTTTTACCAGGCTCTCCTGACTCGGTTCGGCCACGTTGACGACGCCACAGCCACGCAAGTAGAGATTGAGGAACTTGTCAAAAGGGACAAACGAGAAAAGTGCACCGTGGCCGAGTTTTCAGCAGCCTTTGCAGGACCAGCTCAGTGATCTGGATACGGGACAGTCGAGCTTCGCAACAAGTATCGGGACGGGCTCCCCACTCGGGTGTTCCGCAAAATCCAACTCGAACAATTCGAGGACTGGAAAAAGTTGGACACGCGGGCGCTCAAGGTCGAACAGCTGTTGGATCTTGACAAGGCACGAAGGCCTGAAAACCCCTTCTTCCAGCGCAGACAAGCCAGTAGCTCCAACAGAGCGGCGGCGGCCACTATCAGCGCCACCACTGGCGATGGGAAATTCCCCGGTAACTGCTACGGCTGTGGACGGAAAGGGTATCGGCGCACAGAATGCCCCAACTGCAAGGATAAACCCCGACAACCCCGAGTACGGCTACGGTCGCCTGCAACGGCCACGACAACCGTCCCGGCGGAAGTCAAAGGGAAGGGCCTCGACGTCTCAGCACTGCTGGATGAAATGACAGCCTTGAAAACGGAGTTGAGGGAACTCTGATCCCTTAAGGAGTCAGAGGGTTTTTAATTCGGTCCACGTTAGCTGCTGTACGCATTGGACCAAGGACTACGAATCGTTTTTCTGTACTGTCATCTGCAAATGTATACGAGCTAGATCACGAATCGCAACATTTTCACATACCCGTTTTGCTGCGTGGCAGAAACAGACAGAAGGAGATTACAGCAATGGTGGACAGCGGAGCCACCACTAAGTTCATGAATCGACGTTTTGTACGAGAGAACAAAGTACGCACCCAGAAGTTGAAGTATCCCATACCTTTGTACAACATCGACGGATCACTCAACAAGGCAGGGAGCATTTCAGAAGTAGCAGTTCTGCACATGAAGATTGGAGACCACGAGGAGAAAGTGGTGTTTACTGTCACGGACATCAATCTGGAAGACATGATCTTAGGCTTGGACTGGCTGCGCGAACACAACCCCGAAATCGACTGGGAGCAAGGGTCCTTTAAACTCTCACGTTGTCCGGATACGTGTCGGACAGAACCTACAGAACCTCAGTCGACTGCCAGTGCCACCTCAGGGAAGAGGCGACGGGCACAGAGGACCTCTAAGGTTGAGAAGGGCCAAATACGGGCTAAGGTGCTACCTGAGGAGGACTCAGAGCCCAAAGTCGACATTGATTGGAACGAGGATGACCTCCTGGAAGCTTGTGAGCGTGGAGTGACTCTGCCGAACTCTCCAAAACTTTACATTGCCGCAGGACACACGTACTCGCAAGCCCTGGCAGAAGAAGCATTCCTTAAGAGAGAAGTCAAAAGCGTGGATCAGATGGTGCCAGAGAAATATCACGACTTCCTCGATATCTTCTCCAAAGAAGCCTCAGAACGATTACCCGAGCATAAGTCCTACGATCATGCTATTGAACTGGTCCCCGACGCCAAGATGTTCCACTCTAAGGTTTACCCCCTAGCTCCAAATGAACAAGTGGCACTAGACGAGTTCCTCAAGGAGCAGCTAGCGAAAGGCTATATACGGAAATCCAAATCACCGATATCCTCCCCTTTCTTCTTCATCAAGAAGAAAACCGGTGATCTACGCCCGGTGCAGGACTACCGTCGACTCAATGCGATCACTGTAAAGAATTGCTACCCTCTACCGCTCATCTCGGAACTCACAGACCGTCTGTGAAATGCCACCATCTTCACCAAGTTTGACATCCGTTGGGGTTACAACAACATCCGGATCAAAGCGGGAGACGAATGGAAAGCCGCGTTTGTGACCAATTGAGGCCTATACGAACCTCGGGTCATGTTTTTCGGGCTCACCAACTCCCCGGCCACCTTCCAGAATGTAATGAACGATATCTTCAGAGATCTCATTACCGAAGGAAAGATCACGGTCTATCTCGACGACATCCTCATCTTCTCCACCGATCAGCAGGAGCACGACCGAGTTACACGAGAAGTGCTCAAACGATTGAAGGAAAATGATCTCTTCCTTAAACCAGAGAAGTGTGAATGGGATGTGCCAGAAACCGAATACCTCGGGATGATTGTTGGCGGTGATACGCCTGAGCTGTGGCTCTACCCCGATACGGTCGCCACTCTCGCGACCTGGAGGGTTGGTACTGCGGTTCGATCGCGGCGTCAGCCAGCAAGACGTCGATAAGCCTCGCGAAGCGGATGCGGTGTGCATTTACAGTTGTCTTGTTGAGGGACATGTTGCTTGTGTCTGGGGAGTTCGTCTCTCCGGCGCAGGTTCATATCTCTTCACCGTCGGGCATCTATCGGGCACTCTCGAAGGTTCCATCGGAGTGCGGCTGTGCGTATCGCACTCGTCGCACATGGTACTCGGCCATGTCGCGGCCTCCCTGGACTGTCGTGCGATGTTTCTGATTTATGTGATTGGTTGTGTGTTCTCTCGGACGATATTTCTCATCATGTAGTGATTCATACGTGCTGGCCGGTTTGTTCCGGTCAGGCGTGTCTGCCTGTACATTACCCTAGACTTTTCCCCCAATACAGCAGGGACCGTTACCCCCTCATTTCCCGCACGTTTGCACGTCTGTTCGTCGTCGAGACTCGCCCGTACGTAGGTCATCGCGCGCTGTCCGGTTCGAAGCACCGGCTCGCAAGTCATCGCAAGTCATCGCTAAGTCATCGTTCATCGCGCTCTATCGTCGCTCGTCGCGAGTGTACTCCTTCGCTGCGGAAACTAGCCCGTACTCCTCCTTCCATATCAGACCACCCCTAACACCCCCACTGTTCGTTCTTTCCTGAGCGCAGCCCTCGACCCCGTCGGAGCCCTCGTGCCATCCCTCGGTCTCCCGCACACGTGTCTTGTGTGGAGGGTTTCGTGCTCGTTCGGTCACATCATATTGGAGCCCACCGCGAGGGGGGTGTATAGTGCAAAATTTCCCAGCCCCTGTACCCAGTCGACCTCGACGACTACATCGCTTTCGCTCCCCACGACCTCTTAGCGTTCGCGCTCGACAGTCGTCTCGGTCCCGGTCACGCACGACGCATACTCGGATCTCCACCTATCTCTCCCGATCGTTCTCATCCACCATCTCCCAACGAGGTTGAGCGTGTTCTTGGTCAACTCGACCCTGAAAGCTCCCGACAGTCTTCCCCCGATATCCCACTAGCGCAAGTTTTTCATCGCGATCTTACCGCCAATCACTCTCCCTACGCGACGCCCCTATCGTCGCCGCTATCTTCTCTTCCCCCTTCCCCGGCACCGACAACCGGGTATCCACTTCCGAATCTGCCGACCACTCGTCGCGGATCCGTTACATCTCGCGTCGAGCCTACGCGATCATCTCGTACGCGCGCGACAGCATCTCGATCTCGTATTCCCCGACTCTCAGGTCCACCACCACCACCGCGCGAATCTCCATCTCCCGATATGGCTGACAACGAAGCGAACAACCAGCCGCCTGTTGCTCCGGTCATGGCGACGGCAACCCAGTACATGCCTGTTCGAGGTCACTCGACAGCTCCGACGTTTGATGAAACCGACCCCCGCGCGCTCGACAGGTACCTCCAAGACCTCGAGGCACACTTCAAGCGCTGCCAGGTTGTCGACGAAACAGAACGTAAGGAGTGGGCAGTGCGATACCCCTCCATCCGCGTCGCGGACCTTTGGACGTCGCTACCCAGCTTCAAAAACGAGCAGCAGACCTACGAGCAGTTCAAGGCAGAGCTTCGTGGACTCTATCCCGGCTCCGACGGGACGCGCCGCTACTCGACGAACGACCTATCCCGACTGGTGAACGATCGCCTGAGGGTTGGTATGGTCAACGCGCTCGACCTGGCCTCCTACTATCGCGAGTTCTACGTTATCGCACAGTACCTCAAGGAGACGGGTTCACTGTCTAGCCTCGAGCAGGATCGCCTTTTCCAGCGCGGCTTCCCTCCGACACTGTGGAACGCAATCGAGAACCGACTCTTCCTCAAGAATGCCGACTGGCCCCGCCATATGCCGTGGAGTTTCCAGATGATCTACGAGGCAGCTCAGTGGGTGCTAGACGGCCCGACGACCACTTCGACCTTCCAGCAAGTGGCCGCGTCGAGCGCGATCGCGCCCGCGACGGGAGGTTTACTACCCGTATCGGCGCCCAACCTAGTCAAAGTGGAAGACTTGATGCCAATGCTGCAAAATCTGCTCAGGTTGCAGTCCGACGAGTACAGCCAACCGCCCCGCCGAGCGCTGGGTACAGCCACCCTCGGCGCGCCGAATCGTCGCGCTGATCGCGACGGTCCGCACTGCTACTACTGCGGTCGAGTAGGTTGTCGCATTCCCACCTGCCCGCTAGCCGACGAAGACATACGCCGTGGACTATGTGCACGGACAGCGGAGGGCAAGCTCGTGTCCTTCGACGGTCTGTTCCTAGCACGGGGCGAAGGCCAAACGCTCCGCGATGCGATGTTCGAGCACGCTGGTCAGCACGGCAAACTCACTACGAGCGCGACAAGCAGTGTTCCACCGGCCCCTGCGCCCGCAGCAGGGACGATGATGCTCGAGGCGTTTAGCGACGAACCGCGACATGCAGCCATGTACTCCCTCGAGCTCGGGGAGCGTCTCAACCAGATTCAGTGCGAACTGGCCTCGCTGACAGAAGCGTACACCCAGACGGCCCAGAAGAAGGTCGCGTTCGACGGAGTTGTGACCGAGCAGCGCGCACCGCGTCCTGGTCAGCGCCCGAACAGCGCGCAAGGACGAAGGAACAAGTCGCCGAGGCGCGATGGACCCCCAGGAGTCAGGCAAGTACGGTTTGACGACCAATCGGCACCCCCAGCAGCGGCGGCGCCAGCGCCGGCTCCAGCACGAGCACCCTCGCCAGCGCCGGCACCCGCGACCATCGCGACGCCCCAGGCACCCGCCGCGCCCGTCGCAACTGAGCCCGAGCCTCCCGTCCACCCGTTCGCACAGGTGCGCGACGCAACCTACGCTCCTCCGACGACCCGGAATTTCGGCGCGCTACCGACGAAGTACAAGAGTCGCGACGGGACGTACACGAACCTTGCCCCGATAGTACAACAGCAGATCGCCGAAACGATCTACAAGCGGTCCATGGCGCAGCCGGTCATTCCCCTCATGATCGAAGAGATTCTCAGCATCTCGCCAGACGTACGCAACAAGTTCCGCGAGGCGGTTACCCCACGACAGGTCGTTCACGACACCGGACGAACGGTACCCGCGACAGAAGGCGCGACAACCGCGACCATCGAGGAAGTCGACGAGGAGCAGAGCGCGGTCTTCGAACTCGACTGCCACGGAGATGTACTTGATGACGGTGCGACGGTTATACCGGACGTTTACGAGACCTACCTGCGCGTCTCCAAGTCACCGGAGCCCAACGAACTCCTGGTAGCATCGGAGTCGCACGCGCTACGCACGATCGAAGTCAACATCGACCGTCGCGAGACAATTGACTGCATCCTCGACCCAGGATCGCAAGTCATATGCATGTCGGCCGCCCTATGTCACCATCTCGGACTCATGTACGACCTGACGATAACCCTGTCCATGCAGTCAGCGAACGGTGGAGTTGATCGCTCCCTAGGACTTGTCAAGAACGTACCATGCCAGATTGGACCTATCACGCTGTATCTGCAGATCCACGTTATCCAGCGGGCCTCCTACGACGTACTACTTGGGCGACCCTTCGACGTGATCACGGAGAGTGTGGTGCGGAACTATGCGGACGAGACGCAGACGATTACCTTGATCTGTCCGAACACGGAAAGCAAGCTCATGGTCCCGACGCGGCCACGCGGCAAGCCCAGGTTCAAGGAGGTTTTTTCAGCGGCCCCCGTCGCGACCTTCGAACAGCTAGTCGATAGCGAAGACGGGGATCAAGTCGCCCTGGTGGTAGACTACGCAGGCGGCCTCGCGACGGTCCCTGCATACGCTGGCCTCTCGTCGCTGGACGACTCGGTGCTAGCCGCCACCTTCCTTTCAGTACCCGAAACCTTTCCATCCTACATATATGACACGATCGAAGCAAGTTTACCGCCGCGGCGAGCAGCGACACCACCCGATGAGCAAGTTGAAGATCAGAACGGTCGCGCTGGGCGCGACAACCTCGATACCCGTACCGACACAGCCGAGGACCCTGGCGACGTAGCGACGTTCGCCCAGGCCAAATCGAAGAAGAAGTACAAGCCCGTAGCACTCAAAACGCGACCTGTCCTAGGTTCGCTGCCCGACAAGTTTCGCATCGTGCGTGATATCAAGGGCGATCCTCTCGCGACCGAGCGCAAGCTCAGTCCGAACCCCCCTCCTTTCAAGCCAGAAGGCCGTTACACCGCGGAGCGAGCGGAGAATACCGACAAGCTCCATAACGATGGACTACTCCTCCCCGCGGAACGCGACCTTCTGCACCACTTTATGTCACTCAAAAACGAAGCTTTCACCTGGTCCGACGCCGAGCGAGGCAACTTCAAGTCCGAGTACTTTCCCCCGATCGACTTCCCTGTCATACCCCACACTCCGTGGGTGCAAAAGAACATTCCGATACCGCCTGGTCTGTACCACGAAGTCTGCAAGATTATTCGCAAGAAGATCGACTCCGGTGTCTACGAACCGTCGAACTCGTCCTATCGCTCGAGGTGGTTTTGCGTCGGCAAGAAGGACGGAAAGTCGCTCCGACTAGTGCACAGTCTCGAGCCCCTCAACGCAGTCACGATCCAGCACTCGGGTGTACCACCAATTCCAGAGCACCTCGCCGAAGAGTTTGGCGGTAGCGCTTGTGGTGCGATGCTCGACCTCTTCGTCGGATACGACGAGCGATACATCGCGGAATCGTCGCGCGACCTGACGACCTTCCAGACTCCGTACGGCGCGATGCGGCTTACGACCCTCCCGATGGGTTGGACGAACGCGGTTCCTATCTTCCACGACGATGTCACCTATATCTTGCAACCCGAGATCCCGGAATACACGATCCCCTATATCGACGACGTACCTGGCAAGGGACCCGCAACTGAGTACGACGGTGAGCGCATACCCGAGAATCCTGGCATCCGACGCTTCGTCTGGGAGCACTTCCAGAACTTGAGCAGAATCGTGACGCGCATGCGATACGCCGGCGGAACGTTCTCCGGAGTCAAGAGTATCCTCATCGCGCGCGAGACCATGGTCATCGGGCACCGCTGCACCCCCGAAGGTCGCAAGCCCGACGAATCAAGGGTCGCCGCGATACGACACTGGGGTCCATGCCAGTCCCTGTCAGACGTGCGAGCTTTCCTAGGAACGATAGGTGTCTGCCGGATTTTCATCAAGAACTTCGCGCATCGTGCAGATTCCCTCACACGACTCACTCGGAAGGACGTACTCTTCGAGTGGGGCCCGGAACAGCAGGCCGCGCAGGACGATCTGAAGAGCGCGCTGCTCGATTGCCCCGCGCTTCGTGCGATCAAATACCAGAGCGAGTCGCCAGTGATCCTCGCTGTCGACACCTCGTATATCGCGGTTGGATATCTCCTGTGCCAGTGCGACGAAGAAAACCCCAAGCGACGGTTCTTCAACCGCTTCGGTTCGATCACGCTGAACGATAGGGAGCGCAGGTTCTCACAACCGAAGCTCGAGATCTACGGACTGTTCCGTGCACTGCGCGCGCTGCGCCTTTACCTGGTCGGCATCCGCAACCTGGTCATCGAGGTCGACGCGCGCTACATCAAGGGTATGCTCCAGAACCCAGATGTCGCACCGAGCGCCAGCATCAACAGGTGGATCGTCAGTATTCTCATGTTCCACTTCACCCTCGTTCACGTCCCTGGCACGATGCACGGTCCCGATGGTCTGTCGCGACGACCGCGACAGCCCGACGATATCGACCCCGACGACGCGGATGACGGTTTCGACGACTGGATCGACAACATGTATTCCTTCATGCACATGATTCAGCCTGCGCTTTCGCCCCCCCTACCCATCCCTGGTGGCACTTGCGTGGATGTGTTGGCACTGACCGAGGACGGTCAGGATCTCAGCAAGTATGAGGTGATACGCCTGAGCTGTGGCTCTACCCCGATACGGTCGCCACTCTCGCGACCTGGAGGGTTGGTACTGCGGTTCGATCGCGGCGTCAGCCAGCAAGACGTCGATAAGCCTCGCGAAGCGGATGCGGTGTGCATTTACAGTTGTCTCGTTGAGGGACATGTTGCTTGTGTCTGGGGAGTTCGTCTCTCCGGCGCAGGTTCATATCTCTTCACCGTCGGGCATCTATCGGGCACTCTCGAAGGTTCCATCGGAGTGCGGCTGTGCGTATCGCACTCGTCGCACATGGTACTCGGCCATGTCGCGGCCTCCCTGGACTGTCGTGCGATGTTTCTGATTTATGTGATTGGTTGTGTGTTCTCTCGGACGATATTTCTCATCATGTAGTGATTCATACGTGCTGGCCGGTTTGTTCCGGTCAGGCGTGTCTGCCTGTACATTACCCTAGACTTTTCCCCCAATACAGCAGGGACCGTTACCCCCTCATTTCCCGCACGTTTGCACGTCTGTTCGTCGTCGAGACTCGCTCGACTCGCTCGCCGGTACGTAGGTCATCGCGCGCTGTCCGGTTCGAAGCACCGGCTCGCAAGTCATCGCAAGTCATCGCTAAGTCATCGTTCATCGCGCTCTATCGTCGCTCGTCGCGAGTGTACTCCTTCGCTGCGGAAACTAGCCCGTACTCCTCCTTCCATATCAGACCACCCCTAACACCCCCACTGTTCGTTCTTTCCTGAGCGCAGCCCTCGACCCCGTCGGAGCCCTCGTGCCATCCCTCGGTCTCCCGCACACGTGTCTTGTGTGGAGGGTTTCGTGCTCGTTCGGTCACATCAGCGGGGGAAAGGTTCGCATGGACCCAGTCAAGGTCAGTGGTGTTGCAAACTGACCCACTCCCACCAACGTCAAGGGGGTCCAGCAATTCAGGGGATTTGCCAATTTCTATCGTCGCTTTATCCAGGATTTTGCCAAAATCACTCGACCCTTGGACAACCTGACCAAGAAGGACACACCCTGGCACTGGGGTGAAGAGGAGCAAAAAGCCTTTGATGAGCTCAAAAGGTGTTTCACGTCAACGCCCATCCTGGCTATCTATGACCCCAGCCGAGAAACACGAGTTGAAGTAGACGCCTCAGGGTTTGCAACGGGTGGTGTCCTCAGTCAGAAACAAGACAATGGAAAGTGGCATCCAGTGGCTTTTTGCTCCCATGGAATGGACCCGGCACAGCGAAACTACGAGATCTACGACAAGGAGATGTTGGCTATCATTGAGGCACTCGAGGACTGGCGCCACTACCTCGAAGGACTACCCTCGCAGTTCGAGATTCTCTCCAACCACAAGAACCTCGAATACTGGCGAACAGCACAACATCTCATGTGTCGACAAGCCCGATGGGCCTTATACCTGTCACGGTTCGACTTCGTCATCACGCATAAAGCGGGCAAATCCAATGGACGGGCAGACGCACTCTCCCGGCGGGTCGACCTTCAAATCAATGACGAAGACGATAACCTTGACCAGGTGGTCTTAAAGCCTTCGCAGTTTAAGGTCGCAGCGAATCAACGAGGCCACGCTGCGGTCATACCGGACACAGCCATCCTCCGTCGCATACGCACCTGCTCCGACAAGGACCAAATAGTTGCCGAGGCTCTTGAGAAGATTCAGGATCTTGGACCTCCATGCCTTCAACGAGATTTCACCAAGTGGAATGCTGAACAGGGTCTCCTGTTGTTTAGGGGGTGCATCTATGTACCACAGGACGTGACACTTCGTCACGACATCGTCCAAATGCACCATGATGCCCCGGCGGCCGGTCACCCCGGTCGGGCAAAGACACTCGAGTTGGTATCCAGGAACTATTGGTGGCCAGGGATGACCAAGTTTATCAACGACTATGTCGACACCTGCGATGTGTGCAACCGAACCAAGACTTTCCCGGCAAAACCCCAAGGACCTCTCAAGCCAAACAAGATTCCGGAAGGACCTTGGCAAGTCATGACCACTGATATGATCGTAGGGCTGCCTAAATTGCAAGGGTTCGACTCAATCCTCGTTGTTGTTGACCGGTTCACAAAGCAAGCACATGTCATCCCCTGCCATGAGACACTCACTGCCGAAGGTGCTGCGGAACTATACATTCGTGACATATTCCGACACCATGGTGTTCCAGCCAAAGTAATCTCTGATCGAGGCCCCCAGTTCGCATCAAAGTACCTTCAAGCCATCTACAGGGGCCTGGGGACCAAACCAGCCTTGTCCACGGTGTTTCATCCACAGACAGATGGACAGACGGAGCGACTCAATCAGGAAGTTGAACAGTACCTGCGTGCCTTCGTCAACCACCGACAGGATGACTGGGCCAAACACCTGCCCATAGCAGAGTTCGCATTAAACAACCGAGTACACTCTGCTACTGGTCACTCGCCGTTCTTCATGCTGATGGGATATCACCCATCGGCAATGGCACGCTCCGGCCCCATGTCCACAGTCCCTGCAGCCGAGAAACACCTCTCCCTACTCGAAGAAGTCCGTCGTGACTGCCAAGCATCCCTCGAGTTAGCAGCTGAACGGATGAAACGATACTATGACCGGCAGGTACAGGAGGCACCAATATTCCAACCAGGTGACAAAGTGTGGCTGGATGCTCGGAACCTCAAAATTTGGCAACCAAGTCGAAAGCTTAGCCCTAAGCGACTTGGACCCTACAAGGTCATCGGCCGCGCTGGTGACCTGGATTACGAGCTGAAACTGCCCCCATCCGTACCTGTCCACCCAGTTTTTCACGTATCACTGCTCAGCCCGTACAAGAGCAGCCCTATCCCAGGGCGAACGCCCACAGAACCTCCACCAATCGAAGTCGAAGGAGAGGAGGAATACGAGGTTGAGCAGATCAAGGACTCACGCATTTTCAGACGGCAACTCCAATACTTGGTCAAGTGGAAAGGCTATGACGACTCGCACACATCCTGGGAACCGGTGCGCAACGTGGCCAATGCTCGTCGCCTAGTGGAGGCATTCCATCACCAGCACCCATCCGCCCCACGCCATGTGTCGGCAACAGTTTTTGAAGCCCTGCAGTTCAAGCCAGTCCCAGAACCCCTGACATCAGTTCACCATCGGTCGGGTTGGGAACTTGGGCTGGGCGCCACACATGAGGTCATGCGCCCTTAGGAGGGGGGTACTGTCACAAGTTGACGAAAGCGCCCAGCGCTCGGCGTACCCTCGGCCTCCGGTCCACCCTCGGCCTTCGGGCACAGCCTCGGTCATCGGCCAAAGCCTCGCGACCTTGTCCATCACGCCAAGGCAGTTCCGCAATATTCCACGCCCTTCCGACCCAATCACGACGCTCTGCGCATGGACCATTGTAGATAGCTTGCCCTAAACACGGGCTGTATATAAAGACCACCCCCTGCTCCCTAGAGACTCAGTTTTGACCTCTTGTCTCTAGGTGAGCAGGGTGACCCCTGTACTAGTTTCTTCTACACTAATGTATACTTGTCTCTAGCCCTAAGGTTGAGTCCCTGACTCCCTTTCAGTTTCAGATAAGAATCAGTAAGTCGAACGTCCCGGGTTCACAGTAGATTGTTAGGCTGTGACTAGACCTTAGGTCGTCACAAGCAGAGCTCGGCCTCCTTGGTCTATTGGTGCGAGTAGGGTCTCCTGTTTCATGGGGGTCTGTTTCTTCTTGCCCCATATGAATGTTCTTATTGTTTTACTGAGTCTCTTCTCAATGTGTTTTGGCATATCTTGTACCTTTGTGAGGTACTGTGTCATGCCTCCCACCGTCATTTGGATGATGTGCTTCTGCCCCTCTATTGTGGGTTTCCATTCCTCCCATCTCTGTAGTGTGGAGTCTACTTTCTCAAGTGTTGGTGTCCATATCATGACGAGCAGGCTACTCTTACGCAGTGTAGCGGGTCGCTAACTTACCTGGTTGGTTAGCTGTGAGGCTTGATGCACACAAAGTTGCTGTTGAGCGACCTGGGATTGTACTACGCTACAGGGGTCCTTATATACATGTAGGAGACCGTCTGACTAAGCTACTGTATAGTACCAATCCCGATGCATGTGATTCTATCTACAATGCATGTGTTACTCCTGTTACCCGGAGTACCGGTGTGTGAACTCGGCTGCCTAGTTAGGCGCTCTCTATTGTTCAACACTCCCCCTTGCTAAGTGCAGCGGTAGATGTGCGCAAGCATTAAATGGCGCATAGTGCAGCCGACTATGCTGGACTTCTAATCATAAAACCTCAGTCCGAGCATTTCTCTGAATTTGAGAAATTTGATACGACCCAAGTTCTTAGTGAACAAGTCTGCCGGATTGTCATCAGTGCTTACGTAGAAGACTTCGACTTTCTTGTCTTCTACTGGCTCCCTCACGTAGTGGTAGCGAATGTCAATGTGTTTAGACCGACGCTCCGTGATGGGGTTGGAGCTTATAAATATTGCTCCCTGATTGTCCGAGCAGATGGGCAGCGGTCCGAGCTTGTAGCCGATCTCCTCCAGGAGCATCTTTATCCAAGCTACTTGTCGCGAGCAATCGCTCAGCGACATATACTCAGCTTCAGTGGATGACAGGGCAACTGTCTTCTGCCTTCTAGACAGCCAACTGAACGCGCCGTTCGCGAACTTTAAGAAGTGCCCAGACCGTGACTTTCTGGCTTCTGGGCTGTCTGCCCAGTCAGAGTCAGTGCACGCCAATAATCCATTGCCGCTTTGTCCTTCATAAACTAGCGCATAGGATTTTGTGCCAATTAAATAGCGGCAGATATACAGCGCTCTGTTTAAATGGTCCTGTGATGGATTTGCTGCAAATTGCGCAAGTAATGTCACGGCGTAGCAAATGTCAGGTCGAGTTCCAAGCATTAGATATAGCAAGGAACCGATGACGGTCTGGTACTTGCTTCGAAGCGCTGGGTCAGCTGTGCCAGTATTGGCAACAGGCTTGTATCCAGCAGGGAGTGGAGTTGGCACAGATTTCGCGTTCTGCATGCCGCAGCGCTGCAGCACTTTCTCAAGGTAGGCGCACTGATCCAGATGGATTTCGCGTCCTTTCCGAGTTATGCGCATGCGTAGAAATTCCTTGACGTCGCCTAAGTCGCGACACTCCCACTTCTTCATGAAGCGGTCCTTTAATGAAAGGACTAGGGTCTTATCTTTGCCACAAAATATGGCATCGTCTACATAGACGATGATCAGCACGAAGCGACCATCTTTTGTCCTATAGACGAATATTCCGGCATCGGATACGAGGCGTTTACAGCCAAGTTCCTTTAGGGACTCATTGAGGGTGCGCCACCACGCAAGCCCTGCCTGCTTAAGTCCATAGAGAGCGCGAAGTAACCGGAGTACTTTGTGCTCTTGGCCTGGTACTGCAAAGCCTTCAGGCTGCTCCATATAAATTTCCTCGTCGAGCTTGCCATAGAGATAGGCATTACGGACGTCTAGTCCGGAGACGTGCATATCCTCAAGCGCAGCTAAGGTGAGGATTAGGCGTACAGTCTCAAAGCGTACGACTGGAGAGAAAACCTGATCATAGTCAAGGCCTTCAATCTGGGAGTAACCCTTGGCGACCAATCTGGCCTTTTTACGACCGTCAGTTTTGACGTTGAATACCCAGCGGTTCTTGGTGACCTTTCGTCCCTTGGGACGATCAACCAATTCATAGACATTGTGTTTGCGAAGTGCCTCAAGTTCTTCGCGACACGCTGTCATCCACTCCTCAAGCTCCTTTTTGGGTAGCTTTAGTATATCGCGGAATGACCATTCTCTCGGGCTGGTCCCGTCTGGTAGATCGTTGTCGAGGGTGGGTAGCGCTTTTGCAAGCAGCAACTCGACTAACTTAACTCCCCCTTCCCGGCATAATTCTGCCAGTAGTAACTCAGTGCTCTGCGCTTCATCCTCATCGGATGGGGCGGACTCGACAGGTTCGTCGTGTGGAGGAGGATTTGGCGCAGAACTAGGTCCAGGAACCTGTTGTTTTTGCTGCCTTTGTGGTCCGGTCTTGGTACGGGAGCTACCCGCATCCTCACCGACCATCTTTTTCCATCTCCCCTGATTTTCGATGTCCTTTACTATGTCTTGGGGCTTCCGCTGCTCACCATAGACATTACCTCTTCGAGTTACTGGTCTCCGCTCCCTTGCTGAACGTCGCGGCTCCACTGGGGGCGCAGGGTGTTCAACCGGTGCATGGGGCGGCGGTACTGGGTCTGCGGGCGCATCTTGCTGCTCCTGTTCATCGTCATGAACATGACCGTTTCCCCTTTTAGGAAGGTGATGTTTTGGATGATCATCATCCTCATCCTCATCTACCTGAGGTGTGGTATTTGGCTGATCCGCTGGGATCATTTCTTCTCGAGGTGGCCAAACTCGAGTTGTGCCCCGACGATTTGTCAGTGGGCACTTAGGAAACATAGTTTCGTCAAACATCGCGGTGGATGATCTGAACAAAACATTGTCTGGTGCTCTCATAAAGAGCCATCCACCAGTGCGCTCTGTAGAGCCATCTCCCCCAAGATAAATCATCAGCTCCGATTTGGGCGATAAACCGTTTTTTCTTACGTCCTTGGGTATAAAGACGTACGCACCGCAGCCGAAAACGCGCAGGTGCGCCACAGATGGCGGCTCGCCGTGTATCAATTTGTAGGGGGTAAGCCAATTTAGGCGACGAATTGGTGTCCTATTGTAAACATGGACAGCATGATCCACAGCGAATTCCCACCAGGATGGAGGTAGACAAGCATCATGGTGCATTGCCTCTGCTTTGTCCATGAGCGTTCTGTTGAAACGCTCAGCTCTGCCATTCTCCTGAGGAGTATGCGGCGAGCTCTGAAGGATCTCTATGCCATTATCCTTTAGAAGGTCTTTGAATGCAGCGGAGACGTATTCTCCTCCTGCATCAGACAACCACTTCTGCACTGTTTTTCCATATTTAGTTTTTACCATGGCTAGGAATTGCCTTGTGGCTGTAATCGCTGCAGATTTCTTGCGCAGATTTACAGTCCATGCGTGCGATGAAGCGTCATCATAGTACAGTATGTAGTATTTGTACTTATGATAGGAATCTACTGGGAAGGATTTGAAATCCGAATGAATGAGTTCAAACGGTACCTTTGCCCGGTAGTTGGACGGCGGGAAAGACTTAGAGTGCATTTTCCCTTTTGCACATCCTTGGCATATTGGTGAGTCCTTAGGAATCTCCACCTTTCTGGGAAATCCAGATGTATGCTCCTTCGCCTTTGCTAGCACGTCCTTAGAAGGGTGCGCAAAACGGCGATGCATAGTCGAATAATCGACTTCATTTACGTTCACATAAATATTCTGAACGTTTTCACCCGATTCAGCCACGAGGGTGAAGGTGGTAGTGTCCGGATGCTGCGGTATAAACCTGAATAAAGGTTTCCGCGCTCCCGGTTCATACAGACTGATATGCTGCGCTGTTGCGCGCAAGTCTAGTCCGTCTTGGAGGAATACCCCTAATGACAAGAGACGTGCGCACAATTCTCCATATAATAGACAGGATATAGGCGCGTTGCAGCCATTGTTCGTCTATTTGGTAGTTCAGGAACACAGTTCCTTTAGCAATAATGCTCCCTACCACTCCTTGTTGTGCCGTTTGGGTACGGATAGGAGTCTGGAGATACTCGAATTCCGAGAAGTCTCTTATGTCATTTGTAATGTGCAAAGATGCACCTGAGTCCAGTAGCCACTCATTCGCTGAGAAGCGATTTTTTCCTTTACCCTTACAACGTGAGCACGCAGCGTAATCGCGCGAATGAATACATTGTACATTTTTTAAGCCGCTACAAGTGCATTTACTAATGTCCGAGCGCCGTTGTGCAAGTCAGAAGCGGCTGTTAAAGCGCTGTTAGTAACTTGCTTAGGGTTAGGAATATGAGTGACATACTCATTACCCCAGTCGTCGTAGCCATCGTATGGCTCCATGCAGCGGAGCTCACCCGTTAACGGGTTCCGAAAGCTTTCGTCGATGATAGGGGGTGCAAGGCCTGCGGCCTGCGCTATCATGCCGTCTAACTCGGCGTCATGCACGTCGATGTCTTCTTCGTCTGATGCCCAGACGATGGACCTTTCTTCGGCGTCGCGGAAGTCGTCGTCCTCGCTGATGTATTCGTCACGCATGACCTCGTCGATGCGATCGGCCATGTCGACATCATTGTGCTTGCTGCGCTTTGAAGCGCGCGACTCGGTGTCCGAGGGGACTTCTTCGATGTGAGCAGAGCTCACGACTTCCTTTAGCGCGCGGATTGTCTCCGGCGTACCGGCGACATCTAGGTCCTTGGCGAGCTGGAGGGCTTCTCCGAGCCAGTCACCGCGAGCGCGCTTCTTGCCCTTGTTAGGGGCAGGTGCTGCGACTTTTCGAGTCCTGCTGCCCGAAGGCGCTAAC
>JABYQK010000187.1:0-46769 GCA_022606075.1 Fomitopsis betulina
ACACGGGGTCTGTTCCAGTATTGTCGACGATGTTCTTGGCTGACCAGATGCGCAGCAGTTGGTCAATATCGTCCCTCGAGCAGAGCATCTTCTCAAAGATCAGCTCAGCAAACTTGAAGGACGGGCGGTCCTGGAACGGTGCAAAGCCGTCAAAAGCTTCACGAGGAGGTGGAGGAGCTCCTTGTGGGAGGAAAGCACCAAATAAACTGCACGGGCGACCTGGAAACACGTCAGTATGCTTAGTACACGGATGTAAGACTATATTCTGGCATACCATTGATTCGTGGATGGTAGTAAAGCCTTGATTTCGGAGGGACAGCTTGAGGATGCTTGTGTTCGCGTGCATGCGTACAGTATCTGCGGCGAGTAGGAAATGTCCTTGAGCAGACTGTGCAATAAAAAGCCATAGTTCCGCCTCGGAGATATGGGATCAAGCAGTGGTGAGTGCTGGCGTGGACAAACAATAGCCGACACGACGGATTCTGTGACACACAATGGTCGGTCCATTCGCCTAAGTCTCACTGACTCCGGCGCAACATGACCGTCCTGTCTTTCCTCTACTGCCAGCCTCCATCCCGTTCAGTCTAAGTTCGCCGTATACCGCCTTCAATCTTCTGCCATACACCGCCTTTGACTCTGCTATGTCTGAACGTGCGCGCGGCCGGGGTTGGGGTCGGGGTCGGGGCCAGGGCCGTGGATGAGGCCGTGGACATGGCACTGGTCAAGGGCCTGCCAGCGGACATGACACAGTTGTGACTCCGAGTCGGTCTACTAGGCAGAATGCAAGGACAAGTCAGCATAAGGAGGGCGGCGATGATATAGAAGCACTTACCGGCAATAACTCCCTGTCAACTGTGGAGGACGCACAACCTGTCGAAGATACTGGGCCGTCAGCACGCAATGCAGGTTAGTTATTTCAATACTTAACACTCGACGGTAACTGATCCCCAGCCGATCTCGGCAAGTTGAAGGACTGGAAGCTGTTGACAGTCCTCATCGTGCGCGTCCTGATAGAGCGGGTAAGAACCATCATCCAGCAGCTGCAGCTGGGCTTCGGAAGCGAACACGAGAGGAGATAATGGAGGAAACTGAAAGGAAACGTGCAGTCAAGCGAGCTCAAGATGAGGAACGAGACGCACTAGAACACATGCGAGCCGCGCAAGAGGAGATTGGTTCGACGAAGATTGCGGCCCTCTTTGACAAGTCGGCACAGGAAGATGAGGATGAAGCCGCCGCAGAGAGGGAGCCTGAGGAGGTTGTCGAGGGAGGAGAGAAGGACACTGGCGATACCATCGATGGTGATGGTGATGTCTCGATGATAGATGTGAGTTATGTTCGTGCGCCAGCCCTGACTCATCATCTACTTACCTGTCTTGGACAGATGTAGCATGTGCACTCTCAGTCTCAGGAACCGCCGAGGAAGACACAGCGTGAGAAGAGGAATGAGCGTGCGGCATCGGTCCACAAAGCTATTGACACTCACCGAACGTTGACCTCTGGGCCATCCTCCCGACTCGGAGCTCCAGTGATACAGCCTGTGTACGTTATACTATATGCCTGACCATCCGATTCACTCACCTGAGTCCATGGACACCAGTGCTTCACCAACAAAGCGCAGCTCATCAAAGAACAACACTGCCGGGGGTCTGAACGCAAACTGGTGTGACAAGGTCGCAGGGCTCTTGACGCCTTCTACCACCGTTACTCCAACAAAGAGCAAGACGAACACAGCCGCAAAGCCTGTCGTTAACCAGAAGAAGGCCGCACAGTTGTCGCCTAGCAAACCCGGGCCAAAGAGAGCGGCCAGTAGTGCCGGTACTGCGAACCGTAGCGCACCGCCGAGCACAGGTCGCACCTCCACGAAGCAGCAACAGAAGAAGGGTGGCGGACATGCAAATGCGGTACAGGAGAAAGGCTTGACGGACCAGGATGTCGAGCTGAGTAGAGACGAAGTGGTCGGACTGCCGAAGGTGCAGCAGGTGCGTCACTACCATGGTCTTGGTTGATCTGATGTGCTCATCCATCCTATTCAGTCAGTCACAATCGACTCCGAGGACGTACCGTCAGTGAAGCCGAAGTCTCGCACCCGGCGCTCCCCGTCTTCGATCCCTCTTGAGAAGTCGAAATCAGCAGATAATCTCCCCGATTTCCTTCGCGAGATTTGGGATGAGACGTTCTTGCCAACACTCAAGGAGAAGTATGGTGCAATGACGAAGCTGTGGGATATTGAGAATGGTGTTCTTGTATTGCGTGACGAGATACAGGAACTCATCAACACGTTGTGTCCAGACGATGAGTACGAGGTATTTGCTAGCTCAAAAGACCTGGTCTATGAAGTGGTGAGGTGTTCTAGTAGCCTGGGTGGCATATGTTTAGGAACATGTGGCTAATGAGCTTTTCACAGACCCGTTCGCGTCTATTCCACTGGAGGAGGCTATTCATCATCACGGCAAAGAAGCTTGTCGATCCAGTCATGCGAAGCTTGCCAAACAACGGGGCACGCAAACACTATGTCAGGGAGGCACTTCAGTATGGAGGTGCTGCTTATTTCGACATGCCGGATGGGCAGGTATGTACTTCGCATCATAAGCTGTGTTACTACCGTCACCGCTGAATATGTACACCACAGCCTGGGCATTCCCGATTCGTCTTGGAGACTCTTGCGGCACACCTCAATGGCATCAAGGGCTCTGTTGCGTCGAACTGTGGACGGACATACTCGGCTCTTGCACTCACATTCGCTGCCGTGAGTATTGCAACCTGTCTGTTGATGAATCTGGCTCACACAATATGCTATCGCAGGTACAGCACGCATTTGCATCCTGGGAGGATGGAGTCGACACGGGCATGCCCGATTGGTCGGGGAAGAGCATGAAGCAACTGATCGAGAGTACATGGTGTACAAACATCGCCGGACTCATTGCTCAGCCCGATGTGTTCGATCGCATTCTGGCCGCTGCTACCGAAGTCATGCAGACCGGCCGAGGCAAGAAGCGAGGGATGCACCACAAGATGTCCCGCGATCCCAAGAATGAAGCGGCGGTGTCCCTCTTTGGACCCAATCCGGCCGCGCAGCGTGACGAATCGGAGCCATTGCCGTCAGACAACGGTGATTTCGCCGCAAACAGTTATCACCAGGCGGAGACTGACCATTACAGCGCATACAGCGGGATAGGGGAGAGTGGGGATGATGCGAAGGACGACTGGGGTGCAGACGAACAGGCAGACTGTGACGACGAAGCCGAACATCGCAGCGAGGTCCTGGCGGAAGATGACGAGTATGAGGACTACACAGAGGACGTCGAATATGAAGATGAGGATTACGGTGACGGGAACGGCGAGGCGTTCGAAGACGCCATGTGAACCAGTGCAGACGTCACGGTGTCCCTGCACAAGAGGGAAGCTTGACGGCGTGGCTGCAGTGGTCAATGGACCAGGGAGACGGCGAGGTTTGCGGGATACATAAATCAGTGGGAGATGATGTCTATGTAGTACTACAAGCCCGTACAATGGAGCTCTCTGACCATCTCGCTGCATTGTGATGAACTGCTGACGAGTAGCCACTAGTATTGAGTTACAACCGATGTGAGCAGTGACGCTCTCTAACGACGTGATGGCTGCACTTGGTCAATGGTTGTGAAATTCAAGCAGTCTTGCTTACAAGTGACACGCTGAGATTGTCTAATATCAGCATTTTAGAGCCCGTCACAGCCTGTAACCGAATTCGGACAAGTCGCTGGCACTTGCCATTGGCTTCGACTGGCCAGCTGTTGCCATTCTGGCCCTTTTTCATCTTATAGATAGCTATAGATAGGCTAAGATGATCATATACAATATATTGCAGAGGCCCGTGTCTTGTCCCCAAGGCCTGATCTTGCCCAGCCAGTGTGCTACGTATATCTAGGCACAGACGCCTAATACATGGCTATATAAGGTTTTTCCCTTTTTGCTGATGTGCATGCCACACTGGGGAGTTATTCTCGCTAACCCGCTCACTAGGTCATCTTCTCTCTGCTCCCTTATGGTAAGCCTCGTCTTTGTGTACCTCAATAATATTTGACAACTAGACTCATGATCACATAGCTACGGTTTTTTGTGAGTCGTTCAAGTCATCGAATGTCCATGAGTCTGATGACTGTATCACAGACGCCGCTGCGAAGGGGTATGTCTCCGGATTCCAAATCACAGCGAAGTGAGAGGGCTGAGATGGGAACAGCTTGAGTTCAGACGGTAATTGGGCAGACGTTAGTGCGGATCTCCGCGTACGTTCGCAAACTCACTAGTCGTCCGACCACTCATACTTCAGCACCGGTCAACCGGTAGTGGACAGCCATCACGGGCATCACTATGTCTCCCGCTATCGACGTCATCATCACCTGTACCATCTGCACACAACTCTACTACAGCAAAACCGACATGCCTCAGTACGCCATGGCTGCGCCCTTCAACGAGGATCACTTGCTGAGCTTAGATTTGTATAGGACAAGCAGTATGGTGCATCTCTTGACGATGTATACCGTCACCACAGGCCTTATACCAACGCAAGTCGGTCGGTCTATACTACTTCCAAATGAACCTGATCGATATTTTATCAGACTTGTCTGTTTTGGTGACATGATTGGAGTACATGGTGATCGTCCGATGCCTGTGGGAACTGAAACCAACACAGGGCCTCAGTATTTTGCTGCACCCAATACCCTTGCATACGAAGTCTGCCAGGTGTTGATTTCGCGAGGTACTCTTCCTAGCATGTCTTGTGTTGATATGGTCACTAATCAGTGCTGTTAGCATATGTCAATACCTTGATGGCAACGTGAGTCTCGTCAACTCATGCGGGGAGCCTCACTTATCAGAGTGCGCCTCAATGTTGGATAGGCTTAACAGCAGAAGGGTTGTTAGAGGACGAAGGGATCCAAGCTCGCTCGTTATGCCATCGATCCCGGGGATGTCGTTCCGGAGGCCTGACACTTTCGAACTGCCGTCCACAACCGTCGCTAGCATCGCAGACGATACGGATATGCAGGCACTCGATGATGTATGTTCTCAATGCTCACGTGTATATGTGCCTCCTGACAAGCATGGCAGGTCACACTTGGGAGCGAAAATCCCTCCAAATACTCATTGAGTGCAGTAGCATGAGTGTAAGGGTATATATAATACTCCAAAAGTTGCGGCTGACTCTTTGTAGGTCGATGGCCACTGACCGGAAGATTTGTACGATCACCCAGTGCCTAAGTTGCACGTCGTCACGTATATATATGTTTGTTTTTGTGTTCGTCTTCATGGAACCGTTTGATCGTATGTATACATTGCGAACAAAGAATGTCCCAGAGCGCCCTCACTTGCTAAACTGGGGGCTCGTCCATACCGATGGCGGCCTCGAATGCACTCTCCACTGCCCTGAGGCCACGACTCGCTGTTGACGCGGGCGCGCTTTGTTCCTCAGAAGCAGAGGCACCAGACGGATTCAACATCCATCTCACGGCCTCCCTGCCGCATACAGTCAGCTTTTCGATACGCACCATCCGTATCGGCCTACTCACCCAGTTTCATGCGCCGCGACGGAAGACAAGCTGGCGGGCGGGATATGGTCCCTAACCGCGCCAGCGATGGCGTTTGCAAGGTCTGTGCTCGGGATGCCTAGCGCGACCGCGAGCTCTTCGATCCTCTTTTCGACTTCCCCGCTATCGCCGCTCTTTCCAAACCATGGCGGATTTGCGCCGACGCTGGTCTGCGCGCCCGTATCCGCGTCCCTGTTTTGAAGCTGAATCGGCTGCCTTCCGAGGGCGAGGTTCCACCAGCCGCCGACGTCCGTCTTCCACTGCATGAGACGCCAGACGTAGAACGCGGCGATGACCACGGCGAGGAGGCTGAAGATGTAGTTGAAGCGCGAGAGGGGAACGTTGGACAGTGGAGGGGACACGGAGCGCAGGATTTCTTGGTCGCGCTCGGGCGGGAGGTCGGTTTCAGGGTTCTTCACGGCGGACTTGCCACTGATGCTGGACGACATGATGAGCGTGGAGACCGGGCGCAGGTGTGACTCGTGCTGAGCGTTCGTCGCGGGTGTTGGACAGTGTGTGAAGATAGGCTCGAAACGGTTTATAGGGCGGCGTCTGAGTGAGTGGTGGACGGCCATGACGAGTGTGCGGGGTGGCCATGACGTCACGCGTTTGTCACGCGCTCCATCCGTCCTTGTGGCCGCCATTGGCCAGAATCAGACCAAGGTCACCGATCCTTGGTCCTGTAGTCTAGTGGTCTTCAGCGTGAGCATGTGATCGTGTAGAATCGCTCAAGCGTCAATGATACTTGACCGTAACCAACAACTTGGATGTCATGCCCGCCTACCGTTCACTAGGCGCGACGCTCAACCGCTACGCGCACTACAGTGTTTGTTCTTACCAGCGACAGTCGACTTGCTTCAACGCCTAGTATGCCCCCGACGCTACTACAGCTGGACGCGGGATCCCCGTCGGACTCTCCTGGTCAACTCCTGGGTCAGTATAGTCCATAGATTGTCGCGAAGAAGTCAACTGACTCATCGGTCGTCGGTAAGGCGGGCGCTCGGGACTGGGATGACCAACATCAATCAGCGTACTCGATAAGATAAGTTGGTAAGCTCTACGGGGTGATTACTTGAGTAGTAACTTGCGCTTTTAAATGAGGCCTGGTGTGAACACTAGTACTGTCCCGCATCTCGACGAACATGACAAAGCACGTGTTGACCGGCGCGACTGGTGCGCTTGGCTCGCAGGTCCTGCTCTCTCTCCTCCGCTTGGTTCCTGGTACGTCCATTTCTTCCTATCCCTACTCAACCCCACCTAACTCGCCCGGTCAGCCTCGGATGTCATTGTCTCTTTGCACAACCCCGCCGGTGTGTCGTCCACCCTCGCTGCGTCCGGAGTCGAGGTGCGCAAGGGCGACTACGCCGACCCCGACTCGCTGCGCGCTGCCTTCGCAGGCGCGGACAAGCTCCTCCTCATCTCCCACCCCTCATTCGACCACGAGCTCCGCGTGCGCACACACAGGAACGCGATCGACGCCGCCAAGGCCGCCGGGTGCCGACACGTCTACTATACCAGCCTTGCCTTCGGGTTCGATGCGCGGAAGGAGCTTGTGCCGGCGGGCGAGCCCGAAAGCGTCGCGTCGATAATGCAAGCGCACCTTGATACGGAGGCATACCTTCGTACGAGCGGGTTGACCTACACAATCATCCGCGAAGGGGTATATAGCGAGGTTTGGACGCAGTTCCTCGGCTTCTGGCCCCCGGCGGAGGGCACGAACGAAGTTGTCATTCCGCATGGGGACGGCGCGGTTGCGTGGGCGACCCGAGCGGACCTTGGTGAGGGTACGGCGCGCATACTCGCCTCGGCATGTCCTTGTCATGCGATGGCTTGCGATTGCTCACATCCCAACAGACCGGATACGAGAATCGTACACTGCTCCTTTCGGCTAATCGCACTGTCACACTGTCTGCACTTGCTGTTACTGTTGCCTCTGTCCTTAACCGGCCCGTGCACCTCAAGATCGTTTCCGTGGACGAATACATCGCTGCCCACAAAGGGCGGCTGGGTTCACGTGTGGAGGCTGCATACCTACCGGAGTGGGCAACGGTGCTCCATGCCGTGGCGCGTGGCGAGTGTTCCGTCACAGACCCGACGCTGAGGGAGCTCGTTGGGCGGGAATTAGTGCCGTTTGAGGAGACTGTGACAAGCATGCTGGGGGTCAGGAAAGTTACTGTACAGTAAAAAGTTATACCATTCTGGTCAGCGAGACTGGCTCTCAGGTAGCAGGAATGACCTTTTGAGAATACAAACATGCTGTAGGCCATCTCACACATTGCTTTGCGATGCTCAAGTCCTAAAAGTGACTGATATGATATTGCAGTTTGTGTCACCGACTCGGAGACTGAATATCGAAATATTGATGCCCGGTACACCGTACATCGGCGTAAGTTCTCCTGCTAGCTCCGCGTGCTTGTCACTCCGTCGGGCCCTGCATCAGCGCAGGTGGCTAACCACCGCCTCGTGACTCTAGCGTAGCACACTGCTCATGATTGCTATAAATAACTAATAGTACACCGCGGCAGGGCCAACCGCGCAGGAAAGAAGCTAAGCGATACACATGTACAATAGGGACAAGCAACCGAGGCGCTCCCGCAAGGCTGGGAGCAGAGACAAGACGGACGCGGGGCTAGGAGAACAAGAAGCCGGACAGTGGTACACGTACAGAGGGGGCGTCACAGTGTATAAGCAAGGGGAAAAGGAAACACGCGGCAAAGAAAGCAGTTATACACAGCACGGCGGGGGCAAGCAAGGCAGGGCGGACGCTTGGTCAGCAGCGACGGCGAGCTCCAAGTCCAGACGACACGACACGAACACAAACACATACGACGCACGGCCAGACCCGGGCGCACTGGCGATCCTATCCAAGCGACACGGCCACCTTCTCCTACCCTCCACACTCCAGTCCAGATCCAACAGCCAAACTCAACACACCTCTCAGTCCCCGCCCTCGCCCACCTGCTCCACGCGCGCGTCCGTGCCGTCCGAAACCGCAGAGCCCTGGGGCTGCGCGTACCCGTAGTGCGGCCATGGCGAAGGTGTGTACGTAGCGTATGTGTGCGGCTGGGCATAGTACGAGCTGTACGACGCCTCCGGGGCGGGGTACGCGGGGTACGCGTAGCTTGCGTTCGGCGGCGTCGGCGGGTGTGGCGTACCCGCCGCGGGAGAGGGGAGTGCGGAGTAGGGGCTCGACGCCGGGTACACGGGTGGCGGGTAGCCGGAGGAGACGTAGTAGCCGTATGGAGGGGAGTAGTGCGAGGTGGGCTGCGCGGGCGGGCTGGCATCCGCTACGGGGTAGGACCCAGCAGCTTGGGGCGTTGGTTGGGCGACGGAGGCTATGGGGGATGTCGGTTCAATGGGAGATGAGTTCGGATTGGACGCAGAGCTCTTCTTGCGCCTTTTGCTGGAGTTGGAGGAGCCGGCCTCGTAGGGGCCGTAACGCGTCTTGCCGCGTTTGGACGAGTCGCCACTGTCAGGGTAGAGCGCCAGGCCGGAGAGCGGTGCGGGCAGGAGGGTGGGTGAGACCTCAGTGTCGTCGGCTTCTCCTCGGTACCGCGGTATGCCGTCCATACCTATCTCAACCTTGGGCGGGTTGCGGAAGTGTGTCTTGTCGAGGTACTCGGGGGAAATGTCGAGCGATGCGAGCTCCGGCAGCGATGATGGTGACCGCAGGCGACCCTTTTCGACGTCCTCGATCTTGTAGTACGAGATGAGGTGCTGCGCGATGCCTCCAATGCTGAGGGAGAAAGTCTTGCGGATGGTGAATATAGAAGGACTTCTGTGCAAGATAACAGATGACGCACCTTCTTCATCATCCCGCCCGGCTTGAATTTGTAGCTGTTAGTGAGGCTGCCTACGAGGCTGCGCTCGCGTTGGCGGTCGACGCCGGTGAGGCGGTGGGCCTCACTCTTTGGCCTGCTCAGCGACTGGCCGTCCTTCGTCTCCTCCTCGTTATTAGTAGTCTGTTCTGCGCGGGCGCTCCTATGCCCTGCCCCGCGCTTCTCGGTCTCGCGGTAGAGGAGGAAGTTGCCCAGGATGCGGCTGGGGCTCCAGAAGAAGCCGTCGGTCCACCGCTTGATGCCGCTCTCGTCCTCGTCGAAGACGAAGACGGAGCCCGAGGTGATCATCTTGCGCTCAGCGTCGACGAGGCGTCGGGTGACGCGAGGAATCATACCACGGCGGGCCGCCTCGAGGATGAGCAGCGCGTCACCTGTCGTCTCGATGAAGCCCGTCCATGGGGGGTCGGTCCAGTTGTTGGCGCCGCCGCTAGAGGAGGAGGAGTGCTGGGCGTCGTGAGACATGGCGGCGGGGCTGTTGTTTGCATGGGAGACACGGTGAGGGCGAGCAGGGAGGCGACGAGGAGCGTGCGGCGATGACGGACATGACGATGGTCAGCAAAATCGCATATAAAGTTCACAAACAAAGTTGACTGACCGCGCGCGAGATCTGGTCGGGGTGGGAGGAGGCAAAGAAGGTTCGCTCCCCGCCCCCCGCACACGCCACAAGCAGCCCCGTGGGAATGTGGCTCTTTTCGACGAGAGCGACGAGCAGCAGCCAGGGCAGGCGGCGGCAGACCACAGCGGATCGATGTCGGCGAGAGAAAGGCACGTAGAGGCCCCGTCTGTGCGATGGCGACGGCTCAGCTATCTTCGCGCGGTGTGGCCAATGTTCGGGGACCCCAATTTGGCCTGGTTGGAGCCTCGTATCAGACGGTCGCTTTCCCTCTCTTATGCACGTTCTGCGCCCGCCGTGCCCTTCTGCGTGGATCTGCGGACCCCGCGGTGCCTTCTCGCAGCGTACATCGTGCGGTTGCGACGAGGCGTGCGTTGCCAGAGGTCGCCGTCGACGCCCCGGGCGACGCGCCACACGAATAAAGTTCCGACCCATCTCCGTCTCGAGCAGCACGACGCTCGCCGCTGGCCTGCGATTGGCTGGGATGCACGTCTCACTCACGCCCACGACCCATCCAGGGCCTCCCTCCGCCCTTCTATCGTTCCTAGCCCCGCGACGGCCCAGCGTCTCGATACCACCTGCCCCCGACCTCGACGAACGGCCCACCGTCTACTCCCAGACGTCCTCCTGGACAGCATCCGCGCCCTCATTCGCTCACCACCTGCCGCACCCGCACCCACCGGCACCGCTGCGGCCAGGTCTCGTGAACGTGCGCCCTCTTCTCGCCCTGGTGTCTTCGGTGCCATAGCTAGCTAGCCTCGTTTACACGCCTGCCCATTGCCAATACTGACGCACTCTATACGTCAGTGCGGTTGCCTCCTCGTTGTTGACCATCAAGGGTGCGTACCTGGCATGGCATGCTCAGCGGTCTTCGCTGCGCAGCCATTCGCCCCTTTTCGTTCATCCCCTACCGAATCAGCAGCAAGGCACATCGGCCGCTTCGCTAGCTGCCATAATAGTGCTGCGAGGCATCCTGCCTGCCACTTTGGGCGCCCGGACGATTCTGCGCAGCCTGAGAAACGGGCAGGTCTGGACCGAAGTGTATGCTTCTGTATTTCCAAGTCAGCGAAGGTGGTTTGAATGAAGAACTCCAGTATTCTCATGACGCTCGCCCGGGTCCTTTAGAAGGCACTTCATTCAGATCCAATCCCGTGCAGGGCCTCGCCAGATCACGTTGGTTTTCGCAATCGGACATGGCGAGTTGAGGCCCCAATGCGGGCCCCGCTGTGTAGGGCCCCCGGGCCTCCGCGGAGGTCAGCAGTGTTCACAATTGGCAGGCTGTTGTACACGATACGCCCCATAGTTGTGGCGTTGAGCCACTGGTGTACGTCGTCAGGAATTATTAGTATGCCGTCGCAAAGCTCATCTGACTGATAGGCGAACTCGAGCAGCGATGTCCCTGTTCGTCTTTAGCCCGGAATGCACATAGCTTGGGAATACGACAGCGCGAAGATCAGGGACTCAGTACTGAGGGGATACTCGCGGGCTCCGATCTGCGATAGCCTATAGGTGCGTGCTCCAGGCTCCAGCGTAATTCAATGAGAGTAGAGCATCATCGGTACCGACGATTATTCTTGCTCGGATGTTCCAAAAGGCCGTTACACAAGTGCGTTGATAACCATGCGAATTGGACACGGGGAATAGACGCAGCTTCACAAGTCCTTTATCCGACAACACAGTATTGTGCTTCCCAGAGCGACCAACGGCGACCACCGAACGCACGGAGACAACACAAAAAGGAAAACACTGCCACTGTCTCGGTGATGCTCCGAGTGGTTCGCTGCGACGACGGACTGGCCGCACCGGCTACAACGTTCGTCAGATCGAGCCCTAGGCCCATAGTGGCGAGCACACAGCATCAGGTGAGTCGCATCTCTGGGTCTCACGCACTCGCAAATTTGAACTACTGTGCGCGCCGCATGGTGCTTTGATACGCGGGAATCAAGAGGATAGAGCGACGGAGATGAACACGCAGGTCTGACGCCATCCTTCGAGGTGGAGACGCGCTCGGGGATCCGCTAAGGGGGTAGCGTGCTACCAAACTTCACGCTTATTACGCTTTCGATCCTTCTGCAGCAGAGCACGGTGCCAATTCGATTCGGGCTACGTCGACACAAGGTCCGCAGGCCTCCGCTCCCCAAACGCGGTGCTAGCGGTGGGGCCAGCTGCATCCATTTATCCCCATACCCTACACCGTACCGGTTACGTGCGGGCTCATCGAGAGTGTGTGGAACGGAGGTGAGTGTACATGTGGTCTCGGACACTGTCCGGATATGCGGCAGGTAGCTTTAGATTGAAGGTGATTGATAGATCGTTTGTACACGAAGCGTGTAGAGGAATTTGCATTCGCGTTGTTCCACAAATTATTTTTCCTGTCCGGGTGGTACGCCATGCACACGCGTAGCATTTATCATGCATCGTATTATACGACTAGTGCATTGCTTGCTCTTGTATAGAACCAGCAAGCGGTGTACTCAGTAGTAGCACTGTGATGGTGCAGATCAACCAGGTCTGGGCTGCTGTGATAAATGCTCCTCATCTTGCCGGAGGTGTAGTACCAGTGCACCACGGGCTCTGTCTGCGAACGAGACCAGAAAGAAAGACTCTCGAAGTACCAGTGGGGGGCTTGAAGATACCGTCAATGGCGAACAGCGTCTACAATCGGTGATTGCCGGAATCCATGCTGACCGCCACATCGACCGTCAGGCTACACTGATCGCTACACCGACCGCCACATCCGAGCCATTTCCTTTTTCTAATCACGCCTACAGGCACAGCGTCGACGTCGACGTCGATTACTTGCTGGTGCTACATGTGTACTTCGCCAGATGCCTATATGACTTCAAGGCAAGTGCAATAGCTTCCACTGGCAGGAGCCAAACTCCTGGTATACAACATTCATGCCCTCATAGTCACAGCGTTACACAGGATGATACTGTGCTGAGCGATACTGCCTCCTACCTCGTTGCTTTGACTCTCACGTGGTGCGGGGGGAAGCGGGGCAACATTGACTGGTATGTGACACATCATCGAACATCATGCGACACCGAAACATTGCGCGAAGTACTTAGTAATCGTGGATTGCCACAAACGACCTCGTGGCATGCGCACTATACAAATTGAATATCTGCAAACTTGGATCTCAGGGACACGCACGAAGCAGGAAAAAACCAGGAGAATGGGACATCTTGCCAATATGATGCTATGCGTGGAAGACTAGCATCAGGTCTCTCTGTCCGGCGTCCTCACTGCTCAAATAAGGAGTCTCCGTCAACTAATATGTAAGCATGCCATTGACCACTCGGAAATGATGCGTTGTTGACTCTAATTTGATACGTATGCATCCCATCCTAGCGCGCTGCCACGAGCCCTATACGTTGGTGTGCTGATCAACATGTCTGTGCTGAATGCATCCAGCAGCATTCTATTCGAACGGTCATGAAATGTTCATTTGGTCTCTGTGGCCAACATTATGATTTGCTGTCTGGCGTGCATATGCAGGTGGTGTCGCCAACAGGTTCTCCTCCAGGCACTCGGCTGGAGTGGAGCAGACATCCGTATCGATATGATTCCCCTCGGGTGTGGTGACGATTTGTATGGCGGCGATGCGCTGAGCGCGAATACCTGCGGGAGCTTCGCATTCACAGCAAGCACTTCGCTGCGTGCTTGCAAGACATATCTTCAATTTTAGCGTCGATTGGACCCCTGGGTCGTTCCCGACTTCTGATGACATTAAATTAAGGTGAGCGATGTGCACCTCCACAGTACTTGGTCATTCGAGCTTGGTGCTTGCCTCCCGTAAACAGTATCAAGTTCCTCTCGTCCTCTCCACTTAGGATGATATTTGGGTCACGGTCGTCGATATATACATTGGCGTACGTTAGTGCCAGGTACGCCGTTCTTCCTTACAATGAATAACGCAAACGTTGGCTTACCACACATTGATTTCTGACATCTTCGTAGGGTCCCCAAGTGCACTCATACTCGGTGCTATGAATTCAAAGTGGGTTCGATATGCCTCAGTGCTAGTAACTATACTGACGATCCCCTCAGGGAGGCGGCAGCACGTTGTACGTTATCGAATCAGATTAAGCACTTCCTCCCCACACATCATGTGGGGATCCGCATCCCCAGTCGTGACGGAAGCATAAGGAGATTTTAAGAGTTGCTATTCCCTTGAAGGGCATTACGGCTTGCCAGGTCGATGGAGCGACTGATTTTTGCTGCATACATACTAACTGGGCGCGCAGCGCTGCACAAGGCCAGTTTAGTTGTGCCATATCACTTGTTTGCATACACTGATACAGCCCTGTTGCGCGCAAACGGCCTCGCCTGGGGGCCAAGGACATATTGACGCAGAACAATAGCTTAGTGGGCGCGATTCAATCCCTACTTATTCCGGCGTCGTCCCCTGCAGCGTCAACGAAGTGTCCAGTGCCGCTCAGCACAACTATTCAATACAGGGTCTCAGTGTTTCGTGACAGATGGTGGCTGCCCGGTCCATACACTGACTCAAGGTTCTGCACGCATGTTTCAGATTCTGTGTGTCTTGCGGTCGCAACTTAGCCGAGGTCGGCGCACCCCTGTACGTGCCACCTCATATAGCGCTCCCGGATGTGGTCGCTCAATTGATGTCTTCAGTCTTCAACGTACCAGGTACCCGATGCTGTCCAATCGGCTTCATGCGAAGTACTCAATAAGGTCGTAGCTGTCGCCCTCTGGCTGTGGCGCACTAACCGCCGTCGTAGCCCGATCATGACTGCGTCTTCGAGAAGGTGATGCTTGCTTAACTCAGGTTGTCCTAACCTGACAGCAAAGACAGCTATTGCTTTTTAGACTGACTCCTTGTTTCGCTCTCTCAAGTTGTAGGCGGCTCCATGTCAGTATGGTCTTCACCTTGAAAACTTGCGTACAGTTCTTCTGATATTGAGGCTCACAGCTGATGTTGAACAATTGGTACCAGCGTGTAACCTGTCACGAACCACTGCGCGATGCTTTTTGCTTGCCAGAGAAAGTGTCCTGTTTGATGGATGCGAACGATCGGAGTGTCGCTCATTCCTCCTGGTACCTTACACCCACTCGAATATGGGACATCCACATCTTCGCCGTATGAGGCCTTGAGGGCCGAGGAGCGCAACTCGACGTATTCGGTAGCCGCCCTTTCTACTCTTGGCGGCGTCCTCGAGGATTGATTTCCTTTGTAGCGCGTGTATCGGCCCCTCATGACAGATAACCTGCACGGAAGACATCACAAATCGAACTAATCCCTTGTCGGGACTGATTGATGCGTCGCTTCTTCTCCCGCGGGAGGCTTTGCAACCGCTATAAAATGAGGCAACGTCGGCAAGTGGAAGAACGCAGTTGTGGTTGTCAGGTCCCACGTACTGCTCCCTATGAAGATGAAGATCCTTACCTGCTCACTCTGGGCACTGTCGGTGCCACTCCCTCTAGTACGTATCACTCTGAACTGATTTTTTGATACATTATTGACATCACTCAGTTACACGCAAAACATGTACCTCTCCTTGGAGAAACACTCCGTCGTGCTGCCTCAAATGCAGCACTCCCTGGTAACTGGACGGCTGAAGGATGCTATACGTGAGCTCATTCCTGGGTTGGCTGCGAAGGGATCGGTGTTAACAGCTGCGCGTAGTGATGATACTGGCTCGCGCACTCTGACCTGTGCGACGTATACGAACACGAATGACATGACTGTCGAGTCATGCATTGGTTTTTGCTCTAGCCAGTCAACAGCCTTTGTGTATGCCGGTGTTGAATATGGCCAGGAATGTTGTGCGTAACAATCATCTCGGTTTGTATGGGCCATTCAGAAGTCACCATTCCGTGTCTACAGATTGTGGCAATACCTTCTCTAACGGAGGCATTCAAGCGGATTCCACAGACTGTAACATAGCTTGCACGGGTAACGCTCAAGAGATATGTGGTGCTGCAGGTCAGTCATTCCCACTCCCATACAGTATTGATCTTACCATCGGACTCGTAGATCGCTTGAACGTCTACTGGAGTGGTGTCCCTCCACCGTCGTCTCCCATCACGGTACCCAATGACGGTCTCTGAGACTCGCTTGGTTGTTACAAGTAAGCCCTCAAACCGTAACACGGAAGTGTACTTATTGAATTCTCAGCGACTCCGTAAACGCACGCGCTTTGGCGATCTCCCCTGCTATCAACGGAAATGTCGACATAGAGACATGTACTACTGCATGCTACAACGCTGGCTATCCACTTGCCGGCACAGAATACTCGACACAATGCTGTGCGTTGGACTTCTCTGTTCTAACGCATGCTCCTCACCGTTGGATGCTACCAGTTTGTGGCTCTCAGTTCGACAATGGTGCGACGAGCATCTCTCTTGACACTTGCAACATGGTGTGCGCCGGTAACAGCTCTGAGTACTGTGGTGGTTCGAACGCACTCAATGTGGATTTTCTGTGTATGGCTCGCCAAGAGATTGCTTATATACCATTAGGTCTACAACTATACTGGTGCTTCTATCCCAAATCCTCCTTCCGGAGGGAACGGTGACGGCGGCAGTGGGACGCCCGCGTATCCCGTCACATCTGGACTTCCCGCACCTTGGGAGTACGCAGCCTGCTACATGTGAGTCTCGTAGTTGCTATATCATCACAGACAGTGACTGGAGTGTGGCGCAGAGACAATGCAAACGGTCGCGCAATCTCGTACGAGCTCCCGGATAACTCCAACTTGACAGTGCAGTCGTGCATCGCAAACTGTTCGGCACAAGACTACACCATTGCTGGCCTTGAGTATGGTGTTCAGTGCTGTGAGTCAAGGCCGCCTTTCTCGGGACAACTGATATTAACTCACAGTCCGTAGTCTGTGGTGATAACCTTGTCAACGGAGCTGCAGATGCCGAAGATGATGGGTGTAACATGGGATGTGGAGGCAATAGCACGTGCGTCATTCAGGTTCATACACAGATTTCTGATGTCATCATCATGCAGGGAAGCTTGTGGTGGACCGAACAGATTATCGGTAATTTCAATCTCTAACACTGGCTACGTGCTACAATGACAACTCATGGCAATGACATGGCAAGGTCTATACCTCGACCGGTAACGTCACGGTATATCCTGTACCAGTCGTTCAGAATACGAGCCTCCCAGGGCAATGGCAATATCAGGGCTGCCTCAAGTACGTCACCATTGACGACTTACGCTTATAGCGAACGAGCTGAAGTTATCGACATCAGGGAGGCAGGAGCAAACAGAACATTCCCGTACCAGAACATTTGGACAAACAATAACACCGTGGATGCCTGCTTGAACCAATGCGCTATGTTCGGCTATCCTGCCGCCGGTATGGAGTATAGCGATGAGTGCTGTGGGTCATTCGCATCAGTAGCTCTCATTCAATGCATTAACACATGTTCCGGACAGGGTGCGGAGACGTTTCAGACGTTGAACAGTATAGCGCAGGATTCGGCGATGAATCTGACTGTGCGATGCCATGTTCCGGTGACCCAATTCACCTGTGCGGCGGGCCCAATAGGTTGCAGGTAGTCGGTCTCTATTCCGCTGATGGAGATTCACTAACAATATGTGATCAGTTATATTACTGGAATGGCGACATCGACGTATGGCACACACCCGAGAACAGCGGATATTATCAAGTATGGAACAATGCACTGCATGCCCTACATGGTTCCTGAAGCTTGTTTTATAGTTCTTGATAGGAGGTGTAGTGGTGCCACTCGTGGCAACAGTAGGAATCAACAACAAGGTCAGTTTCGTGGAGAAGTATGGCACCAGCGAGTTCGACAATTCGACGGGTGCATACGAGCTTGACCTGAGCTTGGTTGATAACTTCGAGCTCGCATGGCGCACCATGCATGTCAAGACCGACGTATTCTGTTCAGGATCCCTCATCCTGCCCGATAGAGCCGCCAGACAGCTCAACGTTGGTGGATGGAGCCTCGAAAGCACTTACGGAATCCGGTTGTATGCGCCTGACGGTGGCCCTGGTGTCAACGGTACCAACGATTGGGAAGAAAACTGGCAGGAGGTCAGCTTGCAGGTGCGCATATGGGCTGTGCAATGTCTTGCCCTCTAGCATTGAGTAAATCTTACAGCGCGGCCGCTGGTACCCGTCTGCACTCGTCATGTCGAATGGCAGTGTATTAGTTGTCGGAGGCGAAGTGGGGAGCAATGGGGCCCCCGAACCGACTTTGGAGACACTGCCCACACCCGAAGGTGGTCCCACTTATAAGTTCCTAGACTACCTGAACCGGACAGATCCAAACAACCTCTATCCATTCATCCTGATGCTCCCCAGCAGCAGGGTCTTCATTGGTATGTCTTCACCTAGCAAGCTCCGCTCATCGAATGGCGCCTAACTTGAAATCAGGTTACTACAACGAGGCTAGGATTCTAGACCCGGTCACGTTGGACACCTATCAGGTGTTACCCAACATCCCTGGCTCTGTCACAAGCTTCCTAGCAGGAAGGACCTATCCGATGGAAGCTACAGCGGTACTGTTCCCGCAATACCCACCATACACGGATCCTGTGACAGTCTTGATCTGTGGCGGGTCAAACTTTGGTGTCGCGCTAGACAATTGTGTTACTATCCAGCCAGAGGTAGAGAATCCGGAATGGGTGATTGAACGGATGGTGAGTGCTACAAACATGCCATAGGCCGTCTCCTTCTGATCGGGACCTGTAGCCCTCGAAGCGTGTGATGACTTGCATTGTGAGATATATTTCCCTTGGTCCTATAGATGCATCTATATTGACCCGTCACCCTTTTCGTAGGCTCGTGAGCCATAACGCTAATCTTCGTGCACCTACTTTCTGACGACCCCACCCTTACAGCCCTACCGGACGGGACCTTCCTGATTGCTAACGGCGCCCAGGCAGGCGTAGCAGGGTTCGGTCTAGGCTCTGATCCTAATTTCCGGGCGTTGTTGTATGACCCGAGCCAGCCAGTCCACCAGCGTATCTCCGTCCTGAATGAGACAATCGTCGCTCGGATGTATCACTCCGAGCTCACTGTAAGCCGCTGTCCCGACTGGAAAGAATACACCTAATGATGATCGTAGCTCCTTCCTGATGGCCGAGTACTCGTCTCGGGCAGTGACCCACAGACTCCAGGATACCCCGAGGAAATGCGTATTGAGGTGTACTACCCGCCCTACCTGACCGACGGCAGGAGACAACCGAACTTCACGGTCCAAGAGAATGACTGGAGTTATGGCGGCACGTATACCATTACCGTGGAATTGTACGAGGGAACTACGGACGCGATGAGAGTGTCCATGCTTGCGGGTGAGCATTTGTATTGGTATCAGTCAATCATGCTAAGGGCTTCTCAGCGACATCAAGCACACATGGCAACAACATGGGCTCACGTACCATCTTCCCCGCCTTTTCGTGCAACGGGAATACTTGCACGATCTCTGCGCCGCCCAACTCCTATGTCTCTCCGCCTGGTTGGCACCAGTTGTTCGTGCTTGACGGCCCTACCCCATCCCACTCACAATGGATCCGTCTTGGCGGTGACCCTGGCAAGCTTGGCAACTGGCCAAACTTCCCGGACTTCACGCTTCCTGGCGTTGGGCCTCTCTAGGGAGCAAAAGATTTCTGTATTTAAATGCACAGTGTTCAATGAGCCCCACAGACCCCATACCTTATACAGTGTGGATTTGTTCCCGGGTCTCCGGAAGCCTTGCTAGCGCCTCGCGTTACTAACTGCCTTTGCTGTGGCTTGATATTAACCATGACTCGCCCCTTGCTATCTCGACGTTATGAAAGCGTAGATCGTCCATTATGTCGAGCCTGCGCATGTACAACGCGGTCCGAGGTTTGGTGGAAGGTTGGAGGGCCATATGATAAGATAAGATTGAGTGCGAGCTTCAACGACCCAGCGCCTATGTGCCCTGAAGTGATTTGCAGTGAGCACCGCTGGGCGTGTACTTTCAACAATTGCAACCTTTCTTTGTACCATCATGGAATCTGAAGCAGGTGCAAGTGCCGCAGGGAACAAAAAGCCTATTGTGATCATCACCATAGGCATGGCTGGCGCGGGCAAGTCTACCTTCGTTCAACGCATTAATTCCTATCTGCATTCGCTCGAGCCTCCCTCGCCCCCCTACATCCTCAATCTCGATCCTGCTGTGACCAATGTGCCGTTCGAGGCGAACATCGACATCCGAGATACCGTGAACTACCAGGAGGTGATGAAGCAGTGTGTGGTCATTCCGCCTCCCGCTCGCCGTCCGTAATGCTCAGTTAGCGTGCTTGCCCTGGCTACTGAAGATACAACCTCGGTCCGAACGGCGGCATCCTAACCGCGCTGAATCTCTTCACAACAAAGTTCGACCAAGTCCTGGGGCTAGTGGAGAAGAGGGCAGAGACAGTGGAGTGCGTGTGCATCATCTCTCGTCCTACGAGCCTCACCGTTGTGCACAGCTATGTCATCCTTGACACCCCCGGACAGATTGAGATCTTTACGTGGTCTGCGTCTGGAGCAATTATCACCGATGCGGTCGCAGGAACACTGCCAACCGTTGTCGCGTACATCATCGACACACCACGGACGACCGCGCCAGCGACGTTCATGTCAAACATGTTGTATGCGTGCAGGTAGGTCATGATCACGTTCATGTGTCAATTGGCAATTGGTGGACAACGTTCGTTCTCTAGCATCCTGTACAAAACAAAACTTCCCTTCATCCTAGTCTTCAACAAAACCGATGTCCAGCCACACGAATTTGCCCTAGAGTGGATGCACGACTTCGAGGCCTTCCAGGAAGCACTAGCGACCCATCGGGGGACAACAGACGACGATGGAGAGCCGACATATATGAACAGCCTCATGAACAGCATGAGTCTCGTACTCGACGAATTTTATAAGCATTTGACAGTACGTCGCCGCCCCGTTCTCTCCGTGACAGTCTTCTCATCTCTCCGCAGGCCGTCGGCGTATCAAGTATGACGGGAGCGGGGATCAAAGAATTCTTCGACGCGGTCGAAGCCTCGCGGACGGAATACGAAAAGTCCGTTGTCCCTATTTTCTTTGCCTTTAGGTGTTGTCTCACCTCGCCGTCTGCAGCGAGTACGTTCCCGAGCTAGAACGCGCCCGCGCGGCGCGAGACCAGTCGCTCCAGAAAGCGAAAGACGACTCGATTGGCCGACTCATGGTTGACCTCGCCGTCGACCGTGCGCAGAACCCGAATGTCGCGTTAGCGGATCGATGGGACCCTGCTGAGGAAGAAGACGAAGACACGGAACTGAACATCATTGACCGGAGTGAGTGATTATGCACCTTAGATCCGGACTTGAACTTACTGCTGACTGGCGGTCCGTTCTGCAGGCGAGGAGGCGTGGCCCGGGCAGTACATCGACGTAACACGGATGCGCAGGAATGACGAGGGAATCAACTGGCCGCGCCCTGGCTAGCTCCTTCACCTGAGCGTCTTGTAACGTGTACGACTACTTTCTGTAATAAGTTGTATCCGCTAATTGTGTAGACCGTATAGAGTTTGACAGGGGAGTTGACTCTGAATCATGCTGCCGTGCTCATGTGGGGTTATGGTGCCATCGCGACCATAGCAGACCCTGAGCAAATGCTCAATGGCCCGACGAAGCCATCGTTAGTTTACATGCTGGACCGTTATCCTCGTGCGCCACACCGCAGAGGACACCTTCACCAGGTCTGACCCTGCGTCAGTGTACGCGTGCCACGTGTACCTTATGTACTCCGTGATTGTCAAAGTTATGCTATCGGACTCCCCAGGGATACTATCGACGGATTTGGTAGCGTGTAAAGGAGAGCTTATTGTCTTCGCCCCTCGTGCCATCTTCGCGCGCGACAACGTGCTCTCTAATTCCGGACGCGGCTGAAACATTCTGTGGGACCCGTCGGCGAGCGACAAATCCCCTTTCCAATCGATAATCTCTTCACGTAGCCCGTCGCGCCTTCGATTATTTCGACAGCCCCCAATCCGTTCCGTAGATCGACCTTTCGTAGCTATCATGCCCATAGAGGCGTGCATGCCAAATACTTACCCTATATGACGTGTGGACCGTGCCCTACACACCCGGACGTAAGTAAGTTACGCGTTTCCGAAACGCGAGCTCCGCCGCACCGACGTGAATTTCTAATCTATTGAGGGTACCAAAGGGAGAGTAATTCCAACCTCGTTACTTCGCGAAGCAACTGCGCATTGGACCATCATTGGTAATGTACGGAGTTGGTCTCCCCGCTGGACAACCTAATGGAGAGCTAGAAGTAGGCAAGACCATATTCGAGGATCTTGTCAGGGTCCACACTGATGCGGTGGCGTCGTAGCTCCAAGTAGTCCTATATGTACGATGCGCGGGCAAATAGGGAGGGCATGGGGAGCAGCACTAGCTCAGGCTGTCAAGGTTGTCGACGCTGCGGGTTGCCTGCGACACTGCATCAATACTTCCATTCTAGGGGCGCTTACGTGATCATATAGTGGGCGCCGGCGCGCGTTGCATTCTGGCTCCAATCCCCTCCAACCCCACAGCTGCCATCTCCTTCAAAGTCCGTCCGCCGCAAGCCTTTCCTCCTCCTTCCACCACCACCCGCACGCTCTTTTGACTCTTGTCCACGTAACCCCTCATCTCATGGAGCGGTGAGCATTCAACGGCATCCCTGCCGCGGTGTGGCGAGGGCTGACCACCGCTTGATCCTCCACAGCTATTCGAAGATCGAGAAGGTTGGTGAGTAGGCATGATTCATTCTTGAATCTTCCACAGCTTACGGTCTCGATAGGCGAGGGTGAGTACATTTGGGACCAACTTACGTTAGACACTCCACGAAGGCACGTTGTTGTCGTCTCCACAGGTACCTATGGCGTGGTCTACAAGGCGAAGGATGTCACCACCGGTGAAGTTGTGGCCCTGAAGAAGATTAGGCTCGAAGCGGAAGACGAAGGCGTTCCGAGTACCGCTATTAGGGAGATCAGTTTGTTGAAAGAACTGAAGGACGACAACGTAGTAAGGTATGTCATCCGAGTGCACCGTTCGAACGAGCGAGTAGAATCGGGCGTGGATTGTCGCTACTGGCCGGGTGGAAGAGCATTCCCCCTGTCATTTCTCGCGGAAGATGTCGTGATGCTAGATGGGCGGCGTCGCGTGTCTTACATCGCCTACGAGCCTTCTATATACTACGCGCCTCGCCCATCATCGTTGCTGCCTTCCAAAACTGAATATTTCACAGACTCCTGGATATCGTACATGCCGATGCAAAGTTGTATCTTGTGTTTGAGTTCCTGGACGTCGACCTCAAGAGGTACATGGAGCAGGCCAACAAGGTTCACAGTCCCATCACACCTGCTACGGTCAAGGTGAGTGCCAACAATCTCTCTTATCTCGCCTATCGTGCGGTGCGAGCCATCCCCACGCTTTCTACGCGTGTTGGACGTGTGCGGCCCGCGCTCATCGCGTACGGACACGCTTTCCGCGAAAATCGAATAATGACCCTCTGTCACGTGACCCTGTCATGGTACACTCCGCACTGTCCCTGCATGTACCCACCTTTCTGCGTTCACGGATGGACTGGCAAGCTGAAACGCCATCTAGAAATTCACTTTCCAGTTGAACGCCGGTCTCCTTTACTGCCACTCTCATCGCATCCTTCATCGCGATCTCAAACCGCAAAATCTGCTGATCGACAAATATGACAACCTCAAACTAGCCGATTTCGGCCTTGCAAGAGCGTTTGGGATTCCGATGAGGACGTACACTCACGAGGTCTGATTCTGACGCAAATCAAGCCTCCAGAAAGTTCACTCACTGCGACTTATAGGTTGTGACCCTTTGGTACCGTGCGCCGGAAGTCCTGCTGGGCTCTCGCCACTACTCTACGGCCATCGATATGTGGTCCGTAGGCTGCATTTTCGCAGAGATGATCATGAGAGGTCATCCGCTCTTTCCCGGTGACTCAGAGATCGACCAGATCTTCAAGATTTTCAGGTCGGTCACTGATCACGCATCGGTACACCGCGTCTTGACCTCATACATCCGCTATCAGGGTCCTTGGGACGCCGAGTGAGGATAACTGGCCCGGAGTCAGCCAACTGCCGGACTACAAACCGACGTTCCCTCACTGGTCTGCCCAGGACCTTGTGGACCATGTGCCGGTGCTGGATGAAGAGGGACTGGACCTCCTTCGGGTACGCCTCGCACAATGCCTTCTGATGACGTGTCTGACGGCTCTTTGTGTAGGCAATGCTCACTTACGACACCACTAAACGCATCTCGGCGAAACGGGCGCGGAACCACCCGTACTTTCAAGGCATCAAGCTTTAATGCGTAGTTACGATGTTCACGACCACGTTCATGACCACGCCGCGCGGAATCCCCGTCGCCACATTCTTGTCTCGGCCGTTTCCCACATTCGTCGCACTCGCATTATGCAAATCACAACTCTTCGTCGCCACGCAATTATATCAGTATGTTTAATACACTACATACGCGTATTCGTGTCTCCATAACCTCCTCCCATCGCATTGCCTCTTGACCCCGATCAGTGACCAGCCTCGGTAATAGAAATTCGTTGTTGTGACTGAGGTCTCGTTGTTATAGGCATCGGCGACTTAAGTGTGCTTGAGCTTCAAGTGTTAGAGTATTTAATAAATTTACGAGACGGATGTGATCTGTTATTTCGCAATGCTTGGGGATAATGTGCTTTGAAGCGGGAGTAAGCATCCGATATGGTGTAACGGCTAACATTGCCGCCTTTCACGCGGCAGCTCGGGGTTCGATTCCCCGTATCGGAGTTCTTTTTTAACCTTTTTGTGCCTCTTCCATCTCCCGTTCCCTTGGTACTGAACTTCGTTCAATTGACATGCATTGGACTTGTTTAAGCCGCACTCTGCTCTTGGTCTGGTCTTTGCGTGTGACGTCACTAAATGAATCGTTCAAGTTCAATTGGCTGCATCTCATTCACGACGGGCCGCAAACTTAAAGCGGTTTCCCTCACTGATACCTGTGGTCTTTCTTATTCGCTCCCCGATAGTACCTACTCGGAACTTTATATACTTTCGATCAACATTGCTTTCAAATACGCAGGCGGAAACACGCCATAATGTCCATGGGCGGACGTTGGCAACAACAATGCAGAAGGGAAACCAGACGACGTCCTGGAATAAACATATGTAGAACACCATAAATGCATAGTTCCATCAACGCAGTAAACCTACCCTAGTCCGAATATCAGCCCCACAAGATCCCGCCAATTCCGACGAACGACAATCTTCAGGTCACCTCCGTACTCATCACCCAGCCACTCTATGAACCTGGCGTCAAGCCCACTGAACGGGCCCAACTCGAACGAAATAATATCTTTGGGTGTCAGCGCAATCACGTCGATGGAACCCCCGCCCTCCGCTCGTATTGCCGCGCGTCGTTGTGGAACGAGCTCCGCCAGCCGTACTAGGATGATCGAGGTGTTCGTGTGGAATGTTTGGAGGAGCGCGAGGGTGGTGATGACCTGCCGCGAGCGACAGCTGCTGTTGCCCTCGAAGTGCGTGACGGTCACGGAATCCTTGAGCTGGTGGGCGGAGGCTAGGGAGAAGCCTGCAGGAGGGTTGGGTGGGCTATCGCCCTTGTTGCTTGCCCATGTCAGGACGGACATGCCGCCATTCCTCGCGATCCCGCGAAGCGAACGGCTCGAAGATGGCGAAGCTTCAGCCACGCGGCCTTCGACGCCCATTCCGAGTGTTCGAACGTAGGCCCGGGGCGAACGCATCGACAACGCGTCGTCACCTTCCAGGCGAAGGCTGCCCCAGTTGCCAGAGCCTTGCGGATACGATGGGCCCCCTTGCCAGGAGCCCATCCAGAGGCCTGCGCACATGACACATACGTCTTCATAGACACGCCAGATATCTGTCCATGAACTGGTGCTTGTGCGGGGATTGCTGTTGCTTGAAGAGGTGTCGCAGCAATCGTCTACATGCTGACCAACGTCGATGTGTAGCAGTCGGTCTATCTCAGACCACTAGAAAAAGATCATGAATACATCCATAACAGGACACTTCACCCACGTACCAACTTCACATCGCTCCAAGTGAAACGTACCACGGAGAGTCGGTACGATGGTGCCTTCGAGCCAGGTTGCTCACAAGGCTTCGTTACATAAAACGTCGGCCGGGTGTTAGGCGTCGACGTCCGGAGATCAATAAGAAGGTCGTAGCATGAAGGCTTCTCAAGGAAGATGGCGTCAGTCGTGCAGGCAATCCACCCACGACCGGTTTTGCTCTCTTCCTCTAGCTTCTGCATGTCGTTGAGCGTGATCATGCCCAAAACCTTCACGCCCTCAGCGTTCTTCCCTTTCAACCTCGGTGCCGGTTGGGTATCATCATCGTCAACCACGTCGTTGGCTTGCTCCGTCTGGCGCTGGTAGCATAGGTCCGCAGCGACATGACATAGGATGCACGCGGCCTCGACTGGCGGGAGGGTATATATGAGTATTCGTCGGCGTCCAAGTACGTGTTTGTACAACGTCAGCGAGGATGGTCCGAGTATTCGCAATAGATGGGGAAGGTGGATTGTGGGGTCCGTGTCAAGTGCTGCGCCGTCGTCACCTTCTAACTCAGCGCTCCAGCCGCGCCAGTTGCCTGCACCGCCCAAGTCCGCCTGACGCACCTTGCGCTCCTGGAAAAACGCTCGTGCATGCTCCCACTCGTCCTCTGACGGAACGAGGGAGCTTCTTTCCCCGAGGAAAGACAACATGGTGTGGAAGACCGCCTTCAGTGCGGGTACATGAAGCCACGGTCGTGGGCGAGCAGATTTCGCCAGGAGGATACCGAGTGACGACAGGCGGTAACCACGGTGCCCTTCCTCTGTCGTTTGCTGTCGGTGAAATACACACACGCCTTGATGGTCATCTTTCGTGAAGTAACTAGGCGAACTCAGCGGTTGCGAACCCATGGAGACCAGGAGGCAGCTTACACGACGTCGCGTTCCATGGTGTGCAGTCCGCTAGGAAGACAGCTGTATTCGACATGGCTGATGTCGAAGTCTGCGTGGAAATATTAATATTCTAATGCAGGATTCCGGAGAGGCAATAGGCAAACGTACCATCGCTGACCTTTGCCGACCAATCTATGACGTTCCCCCGCGTTGGATGAAATGCAGCGTGAAAAATTGCAACTGAAAAATCATGGGAGTTTGCATGTTACTTGACGGCACAGTTTCCTCATAGGCGTTCTGCAGAACCCACCTACATCCTGCGGAGCCTTGCCCTTCGCCTCCATTGAACGTTGTGAGGTAAACGAGGTTGTCCGGTTGGCGAGCTCTTCAAGTAACACGTCTGAAGAGGCTTTAGATAACAAAAGCAAGATGGTAGAATGGCGGAGGCCCGCCCAGCGCGACGATGGGGAACGGTAGCTACAGTGGATGGTGGATCAAATCAAGTGTCGCAGCGTGATACAATTGCGTACCCAATTGCTGAAAACTTTAATTTAAGTAGCGTTCAGTTCACTTAGCTTATAATCTACGTAATCCTGTCACGCTGGAGCGCGTCTTGTGGCGTGCCCGCCTTGTTTAACTTACTTACCATTACCATCTCCCATCTACCTACCCTTGCGTCACCCCGCGTAGCGAAGCTGGTCAATCCAACGCTGACTGCACATTGCACGTTATGATGGACGTGCAATCCTCTCGTGGCCGTGCAGCACGCATCCATGGCGTTGGAGGCAGAGGTCAGTCAAAGAACCGGAAATGGGTCGCAGGTCAAGATTCGAGCGACAGCGAACGACGAGAGCACACTGGTCACGGGTATCAACGACATGCCCCTAGTATGGGAGGTCACCACAGCTCCTCGAGCACCTTTCTGGGCGTGTCCGACCCTCAACAACAAGATGACGGGGCCAGTGGCACGGAAGACGATCACAGCATGGACGAAGGAACCGACGAAGCCGAGTATCCTCTTGACCCTGAAACGCCTCAAGAGCGTGAACAATTCTGGCAAGAGGTGAGTGATCACGGCCACAATGTTCCGTGGAACGACTGAACTCGCTCTAGCTTGTGAAAGCGCGCGAGGTGGAACGCAAGACGGCGATCGCAGAAGGAAGGATGGACGATCCAACTGTCCCTCGAAGACTCGATGAGGCCATCACAATGGTTGGGACATGTATGGACATGTGTCCAAGGTTCGAGCGCTACCGCCGCGAACGGGAGAACAATTTGGACAAGTGGGAGGTGGTGAGTCGAAATGCTTCAAGAGCTGTCTTCACAGTGGTCGTCGTCTATAACACAGATACTTGCCTTCACGTTCCACTGTCCGCGGGCAGAAGTACTGCAATGGAGAGAACTGCTTCAAACGATTGCCATTTGTGGTCTCTGGAGGACATTGGGACTTGGCTTCCTTGTGTCGGGAGCGTAGGCGGCGACCATTGTGCAAGCAGTGCGAACATATCCGAGTGCTGCTGTGTACACTTTCTGCATTTTAGATCACTGGCACCAAGAGAGTAGATCACAGACGTGCTGTGAAGATCTATGAACGAGCTGCAGGCGACAAGACGCTTCCATCCGATTTACGACCTCCCCCTGTCCTCAAGGCAAGTCGTCATGCGACTCGAGACTCTCGAGACTTACCCTCGTACAGAAAACGCTTAACTATCTTTTCCATGACCTACTTGTCAGAGAAGGCTTCACGCAGACATACGACTTCGTGCGTGACCGTTCGCGAGCGGTTCGCAGCGATTTCACCATGCAGCATGAACATGGCTCACTTGCGATTGAGTGCCATGATCGATGCGCTCGCTTTCACATCCTCGCCCTTCACTTAGAGCGCGAGAATAAGAGATTCTCCATTGCTCTCGAGGAGCAACAACTCATGAACAGTAAGTCGGAGATGTCATGCGTACCTCCGCTCTGCTCACACGGGAGCAGCCCTACAAAGCTTGAAAGAATTCTACGAGGACCAACGGGGCTTATACCAAGCCCCAACGGAACTCGAGATGCGCGTATACCACCGGCTCATCCACATTCGGGACCAGAAGGAACGGCGAGAGGACGTCCCGGAATGGATCACGTCCCATCCTGTCTTCCAGTTCACGACGCAATTCCGACAGGTCGTGCAAGCGAAGAGTGCCCCCATCACGAAGACGTCGCGCCTCGTCGTCGACGGAGAGGGCATGGCGATCTTCGCGAAGCTTGCTGCTGTGCTTAGGGAGCAGGGCAACACGGTCATGGTTTACCTTGTTGCATGCATCTTGGAGAGGCTGTTCGGAAAGGACACGATCGAAGATATCGAAGCTATTCGAGGAGATTTAACAATACCTGAGATCATCGACGGCATCTCTAGAGCCCCTGCTGTCGTATCGCAGCCCGTTCAGTCCATTCCTCAGGCTGCTCCTGGACCTTCCAAGGTTATGTCAACGAAGGCAGAGCAGGTAATCGCCCCAGCGGCCCTTCCTCTTGCATCAGCCTTTGGAAGCTCTGCGACGTCTTTCGGAAGTGCGACACTGCCGTCTGCACAACCGGCGAAGTCTGCTTTTGGAAACTTGACCTCGAAGCCCAATCCTTTCGGCGGAAGCTCTGTGTTCGGTGCTAACTCTGCGTTTGGTGCTACTCCCAGCGAAGCGACCGCAATACCGCTAGCCAACAGAAACAGCACCAAGTCAGCGTCCGCCGGTTTTGCCAACGGAAGTGCCGCCTTTGCGGGGACGAGCTCGTCGTCTATGTCCAACGTCTTTGGAGGCAGTTCTTTCCCATCTAGCTCTAGTGGTATATTTTCAAGTCAAACGACTGCCCCTTTGACATCTCAGACACCTCCCAATGTACCGACAACCCATAGCACCAGTAGCGTATTCGGTTCAGCCTTCTCTCAAACAACGTCGTTGAACGCGGTGGCCCCAGCCTTTGCGCTACCCAAACAAGCCTCGACATCAAATGCCTATCCACCCCCATCACACCCCTCACCACCTGCTCGGCCTGAACCCTCTTCGTTTGTCACAAGTAGTCAACCCTCAATGACCGTTCCATTGTCCCCGCCTGCGGCACCTACGTTCGCACCCACACCCCCACCTTCACTCCCCACCTTTGTTCCCACGCCTCCCACCTCTGGTTTGTTCTCCACGCCAATAAAGCCCCCAACCCAGCCGCTGCAGGCCACTGCGTCGTCTCCCGCTCAGCCCGTCACGGCAAGGCAATCATTGTTTACATCAGCGTCACTGCAACCACAATCTCAACCTCAAACACCTCCTAACCTAACCTCTTCTGCGTCCGCTTCCAATCTTGTAACTCCGGGTTACAGCAATTCACGACCAAACCTCTCGCCCTTAGTTCCCCCTCCTCTAGAGAAGATTCAACCACTGTCTCTACCTCCTACGCCCACTTCGCGTTGGTTCGACCCGTCCTCTGGAAAGGCCCCCGTACAGCCCAATGTGACCAGGAAGAAGTCCATATTGGGCTTTCCCCAACTCTTCATGCCATCGCCAGAGTCGGGTGGGCTTCTGAGCCCGTTACACATGAACTCGCCGACGTTTCCAAAGACTGTGGCTACCCCCGTTGCTAGCCCATCTCCCCTGGTTCGCGATACTGCTTCGCGTCCTCTGGTCGAATCTCCTACTCGCATCTCGCCCGTGGAAGTGCCTTCACTCTTAGCGAACCCTACTCCCAGCACGAAGGCCAAGGGCAAGGCGAGGGCGGAGCCTGTAGATCTAGACAGGCTTTTGTCTGAGTACCTTCATGCCAAGGACCTACAGCTCATGAGGCACCACTATAAGCGATGGGAGGACAAGACGATTGAGCGGGGGCAATGGCTGGAGGCGTGCGAGCGGGGAGAGGCCTACAAGGCAAAGGTCCGCAAGCAATATCAGCGCATACCACCGACATACAGCACGTCGGCAATCCAGACTTTAAAAGAGGAGGAGGAGCCAAAGAAGCGGAGAATGTCAGCGGCTGAAGTCATTCGCCCGCGTCGGATGCGTCGCTCTGCTGCGCATTATGAGTCCCCTCTGACGGATGAGGAGCTTGCGAAACGATTGAAAGAGGTACATAGCTCCCTGGTTTGTGATCGGTCAAGTGCTCATACTCTTTCGTCCGCATAGAATCATGAAGAGTCGACGATGCGCTGGACGACTGGCAGCTTCCTGCGTGCCCTGCGTACCCACCTGAAGAGCCTCAAGGTGCCGCGACCGGTACTCATGGAGTGGCGCCTCTGGCTCGCTGTGAATCCATTCTTCGACCCGTCGGCGATCTGGCTCGAGCAGAAGTTCGATGCGGAACCGCTTGGTGACATCAGCGCTGAGCTGGTCACCGCGTTACCAGCCATCCCAACACCGTTACCCTTGCCGCAAGGTTCACCGGGGCTGATCATATTCGAGCGCACACCGCTCGAACGCGTCAAGGATGACATTGAGAAGTATGCCCCACCCTTCTGTTCGTTCATCCTGAGACTGATCACTCCACCCGCAGACGATTACGCATACTTGAGGACACTGTCCGGCTGCGCGACATCGTAGCGACCCTACCCCGAGCTACAGAGCGACGCTTCGTCCCGACGTTGGTAGTTGTCCACTGGATCAGCAAGAACGACGGGGACGTGCCGGACGACTTCTCCACAGAGGTAGGTGGGGTATCCGCACGATCTATTCATGAGGCTCATCTCCGAGTAGGCCCAGAAGCACCTGGCTCAGGGAGTCTTCAAGAGCATGCATGTCCTCAGCGCCCCGGATATCTCCGGCTGGCTCGATCCTCAATTTACTGACTTCTTGAAGACGGTGGTCCTGGACATGGAAGACCACTTGAAGGAGACCATGACCTGGAAGGGTATGTTGCAACGTTATGTAAGACAGAGAGTTGCTCATTGAGACTCTAGCGCTGGCGAAACGCTTTGTTACCCCGTTCGTGACAGCTGCGTCTGACTGGTTAGATAGTTGCTGGACCGACGACGACTGTGAGTGGGAAAATGTCTCACAGTATGCGACCTGACTTATGCGCATTTTTAGTTGACTGGCTACGGTATGAACATGTCATGACAACCATCTGGGACCTCCAGAACGACGTTGTCCGATTGCTCTTGGAGCTGTTAGGCAGGCCCTGGTTCGCAGAGGTCGAGCGAGTTACTGGTCCAGAATCGTACGTTGCCCTTGGGAAAGGTTAGTCATTTCTTCAACGGTGCGCGGTATCTCGCTTACCGTAGTGCAGGGCATATGTTGGGCCCATTCTTGGACGGTCTTGCTTCGATGCCCATCGAGGCTGCGGAACGAGTGTTCGTAACGAACTCGTTGACGCAGCATACAGTCGAGAAAGCGCGACTTGCGCGGGCGCTCAGTGATCTGGATGTGGCCATCGAAGCACAGGGCGGGAAGCTTCGCGAACGGTGGTTCTCCGCCATGTCTGAACGTTCCTCGTCAAAACGGCATGCAGAAGACGACGAAAGCATTCTTGAGAGGTAGGTCGTAGATGCGATAAATTTGATCAGACATTCATATGACGCTTTCGCAGTCTGCCTAGCTCGCATTCTCAGAAACGCATGCGGTCTGATAGCGGGTCCAGCGGTGAGGGCAGCATGCCCTTCACCAACGGATTCTCTACTTCCCCGTCACTCAGCATCACGCCTTCAATATCCGAGCCATACGTCAGTGTGGAAATGCTGCGCTCCCTCACGAAAGACGTGCTCAGAACGTATGGCAAGTAGTATCACGAAGACATGCATGATAGACCGATTTGACCCTGCCTGTAATATTGTTATCCCTCATTGCTATATCACTGCTGCATGTGTTCCGATAGATTACCTACGACCGCACGAATTGGCGATCACTGTCAGTGCAGGGGTGCGGGAGCATGGCTGTGGCGTGGGCCGGCCCGGCGGAGGGTGACTCAAAAGGGTCGCGTCGGCGCGCGCCGCGCGCTTGAGCATGCGTACATAAGGCTGCTACTCTGCAGACACTTACACCTCGTCCACCACCATCGATTACTGTTTCATCGCAGTCCACTGCGTTTACTTTCACTTTACCCCGAGCCATGACAGACACAGTCGACGGACTGAGAGTTGGCTCTGGGAACATCCATGGTATGCTCAGCCGAGCCTGGAGAGGGGTCCATCTCGCTAATCCCATCCGGCGCAGGGGTGACGCTCCAGGTTGAAGCTGCAGGCGACAGGCAGGCAGAGTCATTCACGTTCTACAAGTCTGCCACCAGAGCAGTATCCATCGGCCGGAAATCTAAGCAGCCGCGACCAATGAGCTTCACCCCCCTGGTGTCCCATAGTGCCCTCTTCTTATGTCCCGTGGTCAGTCGCAAGCATGCGAAGATCACCTTGACGGAGTACGGCAACGTCAGCCACTCTTTCTGCAATATGTGCCACTCCTCTACTGACCCCTAGTTCGCCCAGGCGTACATCACCGACCTGCATTCCCACCATGGCACCCATCTCATTCGCCCCGGCGAGAAGATCCCCAAGCGCCTTGAGCCTGAGCGTGCCACTGTGCTTGCCGATGGAGACATTCTCATCTTTGGCAAGGCCGTCGGTCGGGACAAAGACACCGTTGAACCTGTTACCGCGCACGTGAAGCTGCTCTTCGCGCCCACTACGCAGAACGCAGTCGCGACGCCGTTGTCCGTGCGCACATCCCTCTCTCCCGACACCGCACCGTCGGAGAAGTCGCCATCTCCCGGGACCTCCGGACGATACGGGATCTACGTATCGTCCGATTCCTCGGCGTCGTCTTCGGACGGAGACTCTGACATCGAAGAGATTCCTCCTCCGTTTCAATCGCGTGTGCATGCAACGGCGTCCCAGTTGTCCCAGTCGTCCCATTCATCGCAGCTATCTCACTTCTCTGCCCGGATGCAAATGCTGAGGAACCTACTGCCCGCTGTGCCGTCGAGCTGCGTGGACGAGCTGCCCCCAACTGCATTTGCGCAGCTCCTTGCTAGTTCTTCCCTCCCGGATCCGGGCCCCGTTGACGATGATAATTCTTCTGAAAGCTCCGCTTCGTCTCATGAATACGCGGACCAACCCGTACAAGCTCGGTCGCAGTTGGATGACTGGCACGGACTCTACGACCCACCGAGCCCGAGCCCACCGACGAACGGCCTCGCGGCCCCGGATATCCCAGCGCTTGCGCTTGACGCAGAACCTCCAATGGTTATAGATGAGCTCATAGCCCAACCTTTTCTTGGAGAATATGACGATGGTCGAACGAGCCCCCCACCGCTCCCAGTAAGTAACGGCGGCCACCTAATCACTGGCTCACTTGACTGATCATAACAGACTTCGCCGACCTCCATCTCTGTTCTGGAGGATCACGTCCAGACAACTCGTGTCAGTGCACCCCTTCATCTGTTTGAGCCGTGGAAGACTGTTTGTTCCCGCCAAACGTACTGACTGATGTATAGGAGGACACATCATTGTTGCGCCAACTCCGCAACGCAGACGAGGAACGATTCGATGCCCACGTTCGCGAGTTCAAAGAGCGCCTTGCTGCACTCGATGATGCAATCCACGCCCCGGCACCGCCTCCCGCTGAGTGCGATACAACCCTGATGGATGTTGTTGGACGCATGGATGCATTGCAGGGCCAGATCTCCGCCCTCGATCGCCGTGTTGCTCAAGTGGGACCCCGCGAGGAGGCGGTGGCGGACGGTCTGAAGCAGATCAAGGCGATGTTGGGGGGTATATACACTCGTTCTCTCACCAGGCCTGGCGTTGATGAGCATTTCAAAGACATCATTGTCGTCCGCGAGAATGGCGCAAAGCAGATCGCCGGCGAGCTCGAGGCCGTCATAGCCGCGCGTGTACAAGTAGAGGCGGCGGTGTCAGAGGCTGTCGCGCGATTGGTGAGTGCCATTCATGAGGACATGCGCGTGCATGCTCACCATCACCATCTACAGACGTCCAAGTCACTGAAGCGCAAGCGGAGCGAGGAAGACGAGGACGCGATGGGCGAGGACGAGGTGCGCGACGTCGTGCCGATGCCGAAGCGCAGGCGCATTGTACGTCGCGTGGCGGGTATGTTTGTGCGGACCGCGACGGTGGCTACGGTCGGTGCTGTGGCTGCGTGGACGGCTCTGGCTTTTGCGTGAGCTGTGACTACTATGCGCGGGTGGGTTTCTTCGAGTTTGCTGGACATTATTGACTCGGGGCGTGTACGATGGAGAAGCTCTTCGTTTATGTATTACTTCAAGCACGGGTACGTCTCCCATGTACCCTTGTACAATATGTATACACTGGTTCGACACACCCTTCTTACACAACTAGTTATGTATCAATTGAGCCTGTATGCACGACAAGCAAGAGTGAAGCGCAGTGACGAGGTTGCATGTTCAAGGGGGTGTTCATGATTTTACTTTGACGGAATGCTGGAGGTATTTGCTTCGCGGACAGACTCATTTTGTTTGAGCATTTCAAGAAGGATATCGATTGGGTTGTCTCTACAAAGAACGCACGCCTCACCTGGTCCTACAGTCTTTGACATCTACGGGTACTGAGGTTGATCAAAACGAAAATGCATCCGCCGGGAGTCGAACCCGGAGCTAGGCCATGGGAAGACCCAATGTTACCGCTACACCACGAATGCTTGTACATAAAGTCTGGTGTACATACATTACCCACTTATGGGGTCAAGTGCGACCATGCTCGCGACTTCGCGTCTCCGCATCGCAGCCATGGCGTCGACCACTTCCTCCCAGCCTCAGCAGATCAATGTGAGCGATCTAGACCTCCCTCAGCTCGCAGATGTACGGCGGCAACTCGAAGAAGTGGGTCGCGCGTGCGCCCTTTGCTTTGCGATCTGCCTGACGTTTAAATCTAGGAGCTATCCCATCTCACCAACTCATTCTCACAATTGAGGCAGGCGCAGGCGAAGTTCAAGGCATGTATGGACAATGTGAGACAGGTCACGCCTGAGAACAAAGGTCTGTGCGGCTGGTTGTCAGAATGACCGTGAAATGACGCCCCAGCTGACCTTTGTCTGCAGACAAGACGACGCTTGTGCCCTTAACCAACTCACTCTACGTCCCCGGGAAGCTATGCGATGCGGAGAACGTCATCGTAGATGTAGGGACGGGCTACTATGTCAAGAAGGCGAGCATTACCCACTCGTGGCCTTGCGCGCGCTCTGTACTCACTGGCCTCCGTCTCCAGACGCGTGCGCAGGCCTTGAAACATTACGATGCCAAGGTGGACTACATCCGGACAAATCTGGAGGCCCTGCAGGACACTATATCCAAGAAGCAGGACAACATGAACTACCTTGTCAACATCATGCAGATGAAGCTACAAGAACAGGCAGGACCGAAGGGATCGAAAGGATGATAAGCGATTGGGCTGACAATTTTAAACCTAGCCCGTGTACTACGCATCGACGAAGAGCCTACCTCTATCGTTGGATGCAGTTTTCTGATCATAGATCGCCTCTGGGCGATGTAAGGGTGGAAAAAAATAAGAAATGACATAAGATGCGCGCGCCATATTGTACAGAAATACCCAAGACAGAGGTACGTAGGGGAGGGAGATATGAGGATCATACGGTGCATAGGATCACGGTATCAACGATTTCAAGTAGAAGAATGCATATACCAAGACACTCGTCGGGCAGAGCCCGCCGAAGCAATATCAACGACCCAGAAGCCATGCCGGTCGACGACACCTTGTCCAGCTCTAGCGCTAGATAGGCTACTGTTTCTCGAGTCAATCAGAACGATGTCTTGTGTGTGCTGTGCGTATCAGAGGACGGCCGAGATGCGACCATCCAGACCGTCGTTCGTCTGCAATCTTGCGAAACTGCGTGCGTGCATGCATGCGAACGGTGTCCGCGCTCTGGGTGGGAAGCGAAAGCGATACGAGCCTTAGGTCTATCTTGCAAGTGAGCTCAGACCGCGCAGTGCACACGTGTCGGCTCACCTCGATTGTTCTTGAGCTTGCCTGCGTGTGATTATGTGTCGGGCTCGAGCTTCTCGCCGCGAGCGAGGACGCGAACCACTCGACTCGACTGAGCCACCGCCTCCATCATCGCCATGACCGCAGGAGGTCTTTCAACTAGACCAGTACCAATACTAGGCCGGGCGTTTCCGGGCTCTCCGTTGCTGCGAAGGTACGAGTTGCGACGGCCACCACGCTTCGCACGTTCGTCTTCGTTAGAGCGCCTCGCTGTCTGGGGTGAACGCCGGCCATCGCCTGGCGATGTGTTACGGCCGGGCGTACTCGCGCCTGCTTGAGCAGGAGACACTTCCAGAACCTGGAGTCCAGCTTTAGCTGCCCATAACGCCACCAACGCCCCAGAAGAGCGCGGCTCGTGCCTGTTGGTCTGGGGGGCGGGCAAAGGGACTGGCGATGCCGAGAGATGGTTGGTTGGCACGTAAACGGCCTCGGACTGGGCCTCCGGAGCTTGGGAGAGCACAGCAAGGACTACACGGGGCTGTTTGGCAGGGGCATCGGACGTCTTGCCCGGACCCGCGGTTCCCGCGTTGGCGGCATCCCCGTCGACTTCGTCAGCAGCATGGTTTACTTCCCAGCGGGCACAACAGATCGTGCGGCGGACCCACTCCGGGGAAGCCGTCGGCGGGGCTTGGCCATCGAAAACCTGGTCCCACACTACGAATGCGTCGTCGCGCTGTACGCGGATGCGGGAGTTTGTGCCGACCTGCGCCTCGAGTATGCGGGACACTGCACGGGCGCGCTGGGCGAGTGAGCTCATGCCCTTCTTGAGCAGGTCGAGGGTGTTGAGGGCCTCAAGCGGCACGATTACGATCTCCTCCCGTCCGTCGCGGCACCACTTCTTCACCTGGTGGATCGCATGAACGAGCACGCTTGCGTCGACGACGACGACGTCTGCGTCCTTCTCCGTCTTCCCGCTCTCCTGCTTGCTCCTTTCCTTATCCTCGCCACGAGCCTCCATGCTCTCCCCCTCTCGCTTCCGTACTGGCTTGGGTGGGGGACCCCGGTGGCGCCTCCCATCGTGTTGGACCTGACGCCGGTCACGCCAGTTGTTGTTCCCTGGTCCTACGTCATGGACAGTTTTCTCCAGCTGTTGGACTTGGTGGTTGAGGAAGGCTGCTCCAAGGGCGCGGGACATCGCCATCTTGTTCGATGCGACGGTAGGCCCCTGTGAGCCTCGATAAGCAGAGCTGCGAGGACCGGGCGTGATGATGGTCACCTTGACATCTGCCATGGTGCGTAGAGATGTGTAGTTGGTGTGCTAGTGGGAGTATAAGTACAGGATGCGGGCGGCTACCCAAAGCGGGGGCTGACTGCGCCTTACTGATGACTAAGCATCAATCCCTGGACCCACAACTTGTTTATGGCAGGTGGCACCTTATCCGGCCGACTGGGTTATTCTTGTTCCGAGTCGGCGCAAGACTCCTCCCTTGTTGGCGCTGCTTGGTTGCTCTCCCAACCCCAGCACACATTTGCTTTGCTCGGCATGATGCACTATTTCCTTGGTCGTGCGAGGCTCATTTCATGAGGTTGACGGCTATATTGTCCGTCGTCGGACATCACTGCGAACGCCGACTCAGACGGAGTAGTCCATGCAGTTCGTCATAGGCACGAAACTGAGCAAAGCATCGATGGATCTGAATAAACCGGACATTGTTTCGGTCTTGCGTCATCTCGAAGCTCGCTTCGTGTTCTGTCATTTCCCGGTTGGTGGGAGCCTATGAAGGTATCCCAGTGACCTGGAGAAAGCGGCAGGGAGGACAGGCATCCCGCTCACTAACGACCGCTTCTGCGTCGGTCCCAATGTAAACCTGAATATGTGGCACGGAAGGAGATCACAGCTTGACGTGGACAGGGGTCCATGTACACCACTCTCTTCACCTTCTTAGGGTATAATCACAGCTATAGATAAGGATGGCTGTTCAATTCTCGTACTACCTGCAGCTCGCAAGGAACTGACGTATCTGGAGAAGTCCGGTTGATTGCTTCTACCGTTCAGGGCAGCCTACGAGTACAAGGAGCAGTCACCTTCGGACCATAACAAGAATCTCGAACGCTACCTTCTCGTCACATCCTCGCTCATACCTAAGAACCCAGCTCTTCCTCATTTCCACATCAGACATCCATCTTCAGCCCAGTAATGTCGTTGTGTCGGATCCGCCCGACTCTGACCAGCTGGAAATCGTCGGCCTAATCAACTGGCAACACGCCTCGATCCTGCCAACGTCTCTCCACTTCGAAGACCCGCTGACCGATGTTGAAGAGCAGTTGAATGATATGGACGAATCGGATTACAAGTGATTAATCGATCGTAAAACCAGCGACTTCAAGGAGGCTTGCCTGACCATATATCCATTGGGCCACGGGCCGCGTCATCACTCCGGGCTGAGTCCAAGTCGCAATTGCACGGACTTCGGATACGAGGCTCCCTATATGGCGCGAAGTATGTGTGTGACCTGCCTTATGAGCACTACGAACTGAGATGGGTCCCGAGCTAAAGCTGAGAGTGCTGACACTGGCTTGAGACGAGGAGGAGCAGGCTCATGTCGACTCGTGGATTGGATCGAGGTGGATGACGTGGATGAATCCTCGGATTACATGATGTCATCTCATTGAAGTATTTCTTCAATTAATGCAGTGCACCTAAAGACACTTGTCGGATTTGATGGTCTGCAACGGAGACGAGGTGCACCGCATGCCAATCATTAGTCTCGATCAGACGGTGTGCGGTGGCGGAGAGTGGCGGGCAGACTTCGTAAAACTCATATCGGAACCAACCTAGGTTGAGAAGCCGAGCTGTGGACAGTTAGTACTCGCAGCGCACGACAAGGAGAGGGAGGACGTACAACTGCTCCATGGCTGGAAGGTAGAATGAAACGAGCGGCGCAGGTTAGTGTGTTGTAGGCCTCTCTAGGCGCCTACGCGTCCAGGTGGCACTACCAAATACTGGCAAACATGCATATCGACAAGTTCCCTACTCTTACTTAGTCTGCTTGAGTCTGCTACTTATTCCACTTACTTTGCTACATATTCACTTACTCTCCCATTTATGCTCTCGCATTCTGCTACGCGTAACGTTATGATCACTGTATACGATGGTAGCAAGTACAGCAGCTATCTAATCGACGTCGTCGAATGCCCCGTTCGCCCGCGCAAACAACTCCTCAAGGTCGCTGTAACCGTCGTCAGCATCGTCCGCCAGCAACACACAGCGCACTCACTCCCGCGCCCAGTGCGCATCCTCGTACTCGCGTTCCTCGAGCCCCGCATCCTCGAGAAACTCGCGCGCGAACAGCTCTTCCTCCCGCGCATACAGCTCCTCCTCCCGCGCATACAGCTCGCCCTCCAGCGCACGCGCATACAGCTCGCGCTCAGCCAGCTCTTCCGTGGCCGTGGCACCCCCCTTGAACGCCTGCACTGCGTTCCCCACCGCCTCCGCTGCGCCTGCCGCAGCCGTGACGTGGTTGACCAGCTTTCCCATCGTGATCTTGGGCTTGCGCGCCGCCGGTCGAGGAGCGGCCTTTTTTGTTTTTAAATTCTACGAATTTATACTCCATACTCTAAGTACATGCAGAGTATCTACTGAATCTTTCAGTCTTCTCCTTCCGCCTCCAAAGGAGGCGGTGTGATGACATAGAGCATTCCGAAATCATCCAGAAATTGCTCATTGTCCCTCTCTACTGCGTCTAACAACCACCCTTCAGGTAAAATGAACCCCCGATGAGGGAGATTCACCCACCCTTGGTCTAGATGCGCAGTAATAAGTTCCTCCTCCTCTATTTGAGAGGCACAAGGGGCAAAGTCAAGGATAGGATCCTTGTGGTTGACTGGGGCAATTTCATGCTCCTCCGCTTGTGACGGAGGAACTACTTTCTCTCCCAATACTCCATAGTCAAGGTCCATGACCCCGCGGATAGGAATGTGGACGAATGGCTCATCCACTAGTTCATTTCATTCAAGCGCTTTGCGCCTGCCTTCCCGAATTTCTTCAGTGTCCCTGTACTGCCACGTTCTGTACAGTTCTTCTGCGAACTTCTCTGCCTTCGACGGATCAAATGCCGCCGCGTATTTCTTATGGGCTTCCTTTTGGGTCCTTTTACGTTCCTTTTCAGAAAGCCTGTCCCATTCCCTCTGGAATTCCAGAACTTTGCCAGCGTGCCACACTGTGTGCGCTTCTAGTCTAGCCCACGCCATGGTGTTGACGAGCAGGCTTCCTTACGCAGTGTAGCGGGACGCTAACTTACCTGGTTGTTGAGCTGTGAGGCTTGATGCACACAAAGTTGCTGTTGAGCGACTTGGATTGTACTATGCTACAGGGGTCCTTATATACATGTAGGAGACCGTCTGACTAAGCTACTGTATAGTACCAATCCTGATGCATGTGATTCTATCTACGATGCATGTGTTACTCCTGTTACCCGGAGTACCGGTGTGTGAACTCGGCTGCCTAGTTAGGCGCTCTCTATTGTTCAACACTCCCCCTTGCTAAGTGCAGCGGTAGATGCGCGCAAGCATTAAATGGCACATAGTGCAGCCGACTATGCTGGACTTCTAATCGTAGAATCTTAGTCCGAGCATTCCTCTGAATTTGAGAAATTTGATACGACCCAAGTTCTTAGTGAACAAGTCTGCCGGATTGTCATCAGTGCTTACGTAGAAGACTTCGACTTTCTTGTCTTCTACTAGCTCCCTCACATAGTGGTAACGAATGTCAATGTGTTTAGACCGACGTTCCGTGATGGGATTTGAGCTAATGAATATTGCTCCCTGATTGTCCGAGCAGATAGGCAGCGGTCCGAGCTTGTAGCCGATCTCCTCCAGGAGCATCTTTATCCAAGCTACTTGTCGCGAGCAATCGCTCAGCGACATATACTCAGCTTCAGTGGATGACAGAGCAACTGTCTTCTGTCTTCTAGACAGCCAACTGAACGCGCCGTTCGCGAACTTTAAGAAGTGCCCAGACCGTGACTTTCTAGCTTCTGGGCTGTCTGCCCAGTCAGAGTCAGTGCACGCCAATAATCCATTGCCGCTTTGTCCTTCATAAACTAGCGCATAGGATTTTGTACCAATTAAATAGCGGCAGATATACAGCGCTCTGTTTAAATGGTCCTGTGACGGATTTGCTGCAAATTGCGCAAGTAATGTCACGGCGTAGCAAATGTCAGGTCGAGTTCCAAGCATTAGATATAGCAAGGAACCAATGACGGTCTGGTACTTGCTTCGAAGTGCTGGGTCAGCTGTGCCAGTATTTGCAACAGGCTTGTATCCAGCAGGGAGTGGAGTTGGCGCAGATTTAGCATTCTGCATGCCACAGCGCTGCAGCACTTTCTCAAGGTAGGCGCATTGATCCAAATGGATTTCGCGGCCTTTCCGAGTTATGCGCATGCACAGAAATTCCTTGACGTCGCCTAAGTCGCGACACTCCCACTTCTTCATGAAGTGGTCCTTTAATGAAAGGACTAGGGTCTTATCTTTGCCACAAAATATGGCATCGTCTACATAGACAATGATCAGCACGAAGCGACCATCTTTTGTCCTGTAGACGAATATTCCGGCGTCGGATACGAGGCGTTTACAGCCAAGTTCCTTTAGGGACTCATTGAGGGTGCACCACCACGCAAGCCCTGCCTGCTTAAGTTCGTATAGAGCGCGAAGTAACTGGAGTACTTTGTGCTCTTGGCCTGGTACTGCAAAGCCTTCAGGTTGCTCCATATAGATTTCCTCGTCGAGCTTGCCGTAGAGATAGGCATTACGGACATCTAGTCCGGAGACGTGCATATCCTCAAGCGCAGCTAAGGCGAGGATTAGGCGTACAGTCTCAAAGCGTACGACTGGAGAGAAGACCTGATCATAGTCAAGGCCTTCAATCTGGGAGTAACCCTTGGCGACCAATCTGGCCTTTTTACGACCGTCAGTTTTGACGTCGAATACCCAGCGGTTTTTAGTGACCTTTCGTCCCTTAGGACGGTCAACCAGTTCATAGACATTGCGTTTGTGAAGTGCCTCAAGTTCTTCGCGACACGCTGCCATCCACTCCTCAAGCTCCTTTTTAGGTAGCTTTAGTATATCGCGGAATGACCATTCTCTCGGGCTGGTCCCGTCTGGTAGATCGTTGTCGAGGGTGGGTAGCGCTTTTGCAAGCAGCAACTCGACTAACTTAACTCCCCCTTCCCGGCATAATTCTGCCAGTAGTAACTCAGCGCTTTGCGCTTCATCCTCATCGGATGGGGCGGACTCGACAGGTTCGTCGCGTGGAGGAGGATTTGGCGCAGAACTAGGTCCGGGAACCTGTTGTCTTTGCTGCCTTTGTGGTCCGGTTTTGGTACGGGAGCTACCCGTATCCTCACCAACCATCTTTTTCCATCTCCCCTGATTTTCGATGTCCTTTACTATGTCTTGGGGCTTCCGCTGCTCACCATAGACATTACCTCTATGAGTTACTGGTCTCCGCTCCCTTGCTGAACGTCGCGGCTCCACTGGGGGCGCAGGGTGTTCTACCGGTGCATGGGGCGGCGGTACTGGGTCTACGGGCGCATCCTGCAGCTCCTGCTCATCGTCATGAACATGACCATTTCCCCTTTTAGGAAGGTGATGTTTTGGATGATCATCATCGTCATCCTCATCTACCTGAGGTGTGGTATTTGGTTGATTTTCTGGGATCATTTCTTCTCGAGGTGGCCAAACTCGAGTTGTACCCCGACGATTTGTCAAGGGGCACTTAGGAAACATAGTTTCGTCAAACATCGCGGTGGATGATCTGAACAAAACATTATCTGGTGCTCTCATGAAGAGCCATCCGCCAGTGCGCTCTGTAGAGCCATCTCCCCCAAGATAAACCATCAGCTCCGATTTGGGCGATAGACCATTTTTTCTAACGTCCTTGGGTATAAAGACGTATGCACCGCAGCCGAAAACGCGCAGGTGCGCCACAGATGGCGGCTCGCCGTGTATTAATTCGTAGGGGGTAAGCCAATTAAGGCGACGAATTGGTGTCCTGTTGTAAACATGGACTGCATGATCCACGGCGAATTCCCACCAGGATGGAGGTAGACAAGCATCATGGCGCATTGCCTCTGCTTTGTCCATGAGCGTCCTATTGAAACGCTCAGCTCTGCCATTCTCCTGAGGAGTATGCGGCGAGCTCTGAAGGATCTCTATGCCATTATCCTTTAGAAGGTCTTTGAATGCAGCGGAGACGTATTCTCCCCCTGCATCAGACAACCACTTCTGCACTATCTTTCCATATTTAGTTTTTACCATGGCTAGGAATTGCCTTGTGGCTGTAATCGCTGCAGATTTCTTGCGCAGATTTACAGTCCACGCGTGCGATGAAGCGTCATCATAGTACAGTATATAGTACTTGTACTTATGATAGGAATCTACTGGGAAGGATTTTAAGTCCGAATGAATAAGTTCAAATGGTACCTTTGCCCGGTAGTTGGACGGTGGGAAAGACTTAGAGTGCATTTTCCCTTTTGCACATCCTTGGCATATTGGTGAGTCCTTAGGAATCTCCACCTTTCTGGGAAACCCAGATGTATGCTCTTTCGCCTTTGCAAGCACGTCCTTTGAAGGGTGCGCAAAACGGCGATGCATAGTCGAATAATCGACTTCATTTACGTTCACATAAATATTCTGAACGTTTTCACCTGATTCAGCCACGAGGGTGAAGGTGGTAGTGTCCGGGTGCTGCGGTGTAAACCTGAATAAAGGTTTTCGCGCTCCTGGCTCATACAGACTGATATGCTGCGCTGTTGCGCGCAAGTCTAGTCCGTCTTGGAGGAACATCCCTAATGACAAGAGACGAGCCGAGCAATTCTCCATATAATAGACAGGATATAGGCGCGTCTGCAGCCATTGTTCGTCTATTTGGTAGTTTAGGAACACGGTTCCTTTAGCAACAATGCTTCCTACCGCTCCTTGTTGTGCTGTTTGAGTACGGATAGGAGTCTGGAGATACTCGAATTCTGAGAAGTCTCTTATGTCATTTGTAATGTGCAAAGATGCACCTGAGTCCAATAGCCACTCATTTGCTGAGAAGCGATTTTTTCCTTTACCCTTACAACGTGAGCACACAGCGTAATCACGCAAATGAATACATTGTACATTTTTTAAGCCGCTACAAAGTACATTTACAAATGTCCGAGCGCCGTTGTGCAAGTCAGAAGCGGCTGTTAAAGCGCTGTTAGTAACTTGCTTAGGGTTAGGAATATGAGTGACGTACTCATTACCCCAGTCGTCGTAGCCATCGTATGGCTCCATGCAGTGGAGCTCACCCGTTAATGGGTTCCGAAAGCTTTCGTCGACGATAGGGGGCGCAAGGCCCGCGGCCTGCGCTATCATGCCGTTTAACTCGGCGTCGTGCGCGTCGATGTCTTCTTCGTCTGATGCCCAGACGATGGACCTCTCTTCGGCGTCGCGGAAGTCGTCATCCTCGCGGAAGTCGTCATCCTCGCTGATGTACTCGTCGCACATGACCTCGTCGATGTGATCGGCCATGTCGTCGTCACTGAGCTTGCTGCGCTTTGAAGCGCGCGACTCGGTGTCGGAGGGGACTTCTTCAATGTGAGCGGAGCTCACAACTTCCTTCAGCGCGCGGATTGTCTCCGGCGTGCCAGCGACGTCCAGGTCCTTTGCGAGCTGGAGAGCTTCTCCGAGCCAGTCACCACGTGCGCGCTTCTTGCCCTTGTTAGGGGCTGGTGCTGCGACCTTTCGAGTCCTGCTGCCCGAAGGCGCTAACTCGACGACAGTGCTGGTCGTCGGGGCGGGGATTGATACTGTGTCGGCGATGTGCATTTCTGCATGTTCGTCGTGCGAATGCGGCTTACCACGGTTTTTACCGCGCGCTTTCCCCGAGGAGTAAAGCCCTTGGCTTTCTCCTTGCCCTTGTCCTTCCACTCCTTCTTACCCGCGCTGCTGCTGCCCTCAGGGCGCTGCTGCTGCGAGAAGGAGGGATTGCCCTTCTTCTGCTTGATAGCAGAAATCTTCTGGGCGGACGACTGCCACTTGTTCTTCGACTGTTCCCAGGAGGCGGTTAGAGCGTCCTGGGCGCTGCTCGGTGTGAGATCCTTGATCTCAATCTTGTTGAGGGCCAGCTGGATAGCTGTCTCATACCGAGGTGGAGCGGCCCCAAAATAATCAGGGTTCTCATCTGCGGCGGCAGAGAGAGGCCGGCTCCATCGAGCTCGTCGAGGTTGCTCTGGATCTTTGAGATCGCAGGGCGGGGTGCTCGTTGGCCGGAATACGGAGTTTATTGCTGCCTTGAAGAGGCAAAAGCCCCCATGGCGCTGGTCCCTCTGTAGAGCCCTTTCAGGGTGTTCCAGATAGTCTTCGCAGTCGTCCTGGTTCTGACGAGCTGCGCGACTTCGACGCTTAGGCGCAATCGAATGCTGCCCATAGCCTTGGATTGCATCTGCATCCATTCGAGGACCTCTGCGCGGTTTCCTCCGTCCGTAGCCAAAACAGGCTCATCGAAGCCGTCGGGTATCTCGATGAGAATCCAGACGCCTTGCGACTGCAGTATGCCTTCATCAATCGGCCCAACGGCGGTAGTTCGATCCGTCGAGGACGGGGACGAGGTTCTGCAGAGAGTTCGACATTTTCTTGTTTGTTGGTGGTGGTAGAGCGGTTGGTTGATAAGGTTCTGTGAACGCATTATCAGCGCTCTGACTTATGCTGCCGGACGGCGCTGACACCACACTGGACTCATTGTTTGGGATGGCGACAGCGAAGCTGTGCCGACCTGCAGCCATATAGGCGCAAAGTCTCCCCCTGACGTCAAAGCCCCTAAGGGCGACGTCCAGGTAAGCTATCCTGACCCGCAGCGGACGCAGCCATAAAGGCGCAGTACCGC
>JABYQK010000188.1:0-25000 GCA_022606075.1 Fomitopsis betulina
TGACCACCGTCCCATCGGGATGCAGGACTACCGCATCCTCCACGATAGTGAGGTATAGGCTCGCCGACACCCCACCACCGCGCGGTGAAATAGAAAGGCGAGCAGCATCACGAGAGATAGATCATAGAGAGTGGTCATACAATGGTAGTGAGTAGTGCTCACCGTGTCGCCGTTACAATCACCTCACTCCGCCGTCTCAACCCCGTCCAACGGTTCACATTTGCTCTCGTCTTCCCTTATCAGGTACTTCACCTCTACCGGTGCCGCATTCTCCCGCGACTCCAGCGGAGTGATGGACATCCAACGGCGCCCTATCAATGAGGCTGCGATGAGAGTGGCAATGCTGCCAAGGCAGTAGGTACCCACCGATATTCCATGTGATGAATCTCACATGAATTTGCTAGTCTACCCTCCGCGGGGATGTCGCATGAACGAGCCTCATAAGCCTGCCTGCCACAGGACAAGGTCGCGTCCCTCGCGACTGACGTCAGCACCGGGTGGATTGCGCATGTTAAGGTGAGTTTCCGGCCGTTACTATACCTGTAGCCTCCCTACACCCGAGACTGCGAGGACAAATGGGCCTGGCAAACATATGATGCGCTAAATTGTGTCGACATCAATTGAACGCACGGCGTGATGACGTGCAAACACTCACATACTATCTGAAGCTGCTGCCGCCCATTTCGCATTGTTCACTCGTATCTATACCGGTACTTCTTTGCACTGACGGAACGACATTTCACAGTGGTGGACATCCACGTGCACCTAGCCAGTAGTTAGAATGCTCGATTTGCATCCATACGATGTCACCTATTGATCGCGGTGTCTAAACCGCAGAACAAAGTATGTGAGTCAGTACATCGGACATTCCTCACCTTTTGTCTCTCGTAGTCTCATGTTTTCGGCAGAATGTACAAGTTGTCGTTCAACGCTGGCCGACTCTGCACAAGAAACGTAGTCAGGGTATGATCGAACTATTCCCCAATGCTAGCACAAGAGACACATACAGAGCCGGCTGTATTTGCAAGTATAGCATATCCGCTGCTATGTCAGTTTGAACATGATACTTACGGGCTTACTGCCATCTTGTGACCAACAGTGTCTTCGCCTCCCTTGCTAAGTCCTCGACTCCATAGTGACGGGTCAGAGACATGAGCGCATCGTTGAAGAAATTGACTCTCGCGACGCACCTCAGTGCACACAAGTGTATGTTGCAGCAGGGCACATCGTGTCAGATTCAGACCGTAGTACGCATTCTGATTTCCTACCATATTCTCTCGCGTACCTGCCCCTCGCCCAACTCTGTAGCGCCTCTGCCTATATTATCAGCGGATACAAAATGCGTCGCTTGATTGGATCTGCGCCGTCTCTCGAGAAAGGTTGCCTAACTCGGAAAGCTTTCAGTGAAAACCAAGTAATTCTCGTGAGGTCTCCGCCGGGTGGCTCGGTCAATGGCTTTGCATTGGCCAGGGTTTACATTTCCTTCAATCGTGCACATCATTGCATAAAGGATGTGTCCCACTAGTCCTGACTTACTCTCTTCTAATGAGGAACGGGCACAAGATGTAAGCTGTGCTACGGGTGTTTCATTGAAAGTGGTCAGAAAGGATTGGGAGTTACTCGAGCTCACTGACTCGGAGGGCGGCCTGCTGCGGCGTGAACTTGAATTTGGTACTTACCGCAGCTGTCACTTGGATTGCGCGGGTAGGTCGAACCTTCAGCATGCCTTTATCATATCCAAGTTCTTAGGATGTGTATGAAACTTCCCGACTGCGTGCGGGTAAGAAGGAGGTTGCCAGATGTTCGGAGGGACGTCCGGGGGCGCCACTGCAGCCACTGCGGAGTCTGAATTATCTGCAAACATCAATCTCACTCAAATGAATTTGGCGTGCTCTTGATGTTCACCACCATATTCTCCTCTCTCGTGAACATATACTGTCGCCTCAAAAATGCTGGACTACAATGTCTTGCCTCCAGAACTTTGGCAAGAGGTTGTTTGGCACCTTCCAAGATCCTCGCGACGCGCATGTCTGTCGGTCTCAAGAATGTTTCATGCTTTTGCTCTACGACTTGTCTTCACAGAAGTGACCATTCACTTCGGTGCGTGGGAGACGTGGGATGCTGAATCGGAAGAGCCCAATCAAGACGCGGAAGCACTGGAGGACGAACGGTCATGCAGATCTTTCGACCTACTACACCGCATCGCTGTCGATCCATTGTTTGCCAACTCAATTCGAGACCTGGAGGTCCACGCATTCAAGGTTGATGGGACAAGAGGTGCTTTTGAGACCCGTGAGTCACTCTATCCTGTGTCTGCATTCCCCCGGTCAAAAACGTCTCCAGGTTGCCTGATAAACTCCATCAACTCCATGCATGAGCTGACATCTCTCATCTGGCACGGAAACGCGCCACTGCCGACCGCCGGCGTCATTCATGCACTCGCGCAGTCGTGTAAGCTACTGCGCCACTTATCCGTACCGTAAGTGCTTCCATGCGGCCGCTGACGGCTGCTGACGCGCTATTTGCGCCACACGGACAGCCTTGAGTCGCTCGACGGACTACCGTTCGAAGAACTTGACTACTTGAGTTCCATTGGTATTAGCACGACTTGGCCAGATGAAGACATCATGATGGAGCACTCACTCACGGCGAAAAGGTGCACTGCCGTGCAACCGAACCTCCGCTCCGTCGAGTTCCCATACCATTCCCCGTTCGACGTGCCCCTCAATCGCCTCCCGAATCTTGCGCATCTTGGCTTAGTCGTTATGCGTTCCTTAGAGGGCCTCGACTTCGTTCTTCGCCAAATACCGCAGCTCCGGTCCCTTTCCGTGTTCTCGCCGTCAATGCAAGAAAACGCGATGTTTGAAGCGCTCGCGGCTCTCAAGCCGGATCTGCCATGCTTGGAGTCCCTGGCGCTGCAATGCTACGACGGTAGTACCCTTCCGTTGCACCATGCAGGTATGCTCGCCCATTTCTTGCGTGACAGGCGTGCAATGCGACGTCTATACTGCAACTTCGAGGTTCCTCCAGAGAGTATGCCTGCGTATATGAGCTCTGTCGCGACCTTGAAGAACCTAGAGATCTTCGACCTCAGGATGACACAGCAAGCGTTCACGGACGCGTTCGTCTCCGAGATGTTGGCCGGCCTTCCTCGTGGTCTGGCTGCCATGAAGCTCACAAGCAAGGGCAGCTTGGATGATGCCAGCGTGTTCTCCCGCTTCGTAAGTCACAAAGGCCATGCAGGCTGCTGCACGAGTTCACCTCGCTCTTACATAGTGGTCGCATTTCACCAACTTTCAGTACCTTTACGTCCGTACGTGGTCGCCAACCACTGTGACGGTCGAGGCACTTATCGACGGGTCGAAAACGCTACATCTCATCGGCTACAACGGCCGGTTCTTCGACGTGGAGCATGTCGATGGCAAGCCGATTGCATCCGCTCCCTGGTCTCCGCGCAAGGTCTTATTCCGCAACGTGCGAGACTTTGGTTGTGAAGGATGGGAATGGCTCATGCGACACCTCACCATTGTGCCGCAGGCTCCATGAGCAGAGGACATGGGGGCCGCACACCCGAGTACGTGCTGCAAGTTGACATGCGGACGCATGAGTGGCAGTAGGTGTGTACTATAGCTTACATTGGGCAACGGCCATTTAATCGTTCCCAGTCGCGGTATCGTTTATGAGAAGCAATCCTCGGGATATAAGAGTTTATATTGGTATGTGAACTGGTCAAACTCTATTGCCCATGCTGCCTCGGCAGAGTAGCATGCTGATTCGTCCGCCGCGCACAGAGTCGGTGGCTTGTTGTAACACAATGCTATGTAAATTCAGTTTTTTACTACGAGTTCGCACCTTCCTCTCTGCACGAGGCGCATGGGAGCAAGGTAGCATCACGGCAACATAGGCTTAAGTATCATGCGAGAAGGTTTTCAATGCGCAGAGTCTGCGACACGCACATCTATTGGTGTACGTATTTTGCCAGAAACATCCCTCCAAAACCCACAAGCATCAATCAAAAGAGGTACGTACACATACATTACGTCCTCGGGTTGATTGAGCTCAGATACTGCCTTGTTGCAGACCAATCGATCCTGGCCAGTTCCATCGGCGATCTACCGGCTCGTCGCCTGCGTTGCGAACACAAGGGCCGGTTAGCGAGATGACCCTCAGTGCTGCTCGCTCCATTGTTGTGCTGCACCCGACGCCCGGTCCAGAGTGCCTTGTGCCGGCCTTCTGTGGAAAAGGTCTTGGCTTGCGATGGCAGAGTCTAGGAACGACTGTGCCCTTTGCCATCGTCTTCGTCAGGCAACACGGTGCCTTGTGCTATACGTGGGTGCCCCGTGCATTGGAAGGACGGACATTGCTATGCTTCGATACGTCACCCCTTCGGGAGCTCTGGGCTACGGACGTGCGACATGTTCCGTGTCGGTCTTTCGTGCGATTGGTGAGGTCTCGCTCATTTTCTCTCGAATGTCAGCTTCTGCAATCTGGACAGTGATCATATTGGTTATCAACGAACAATCTCTCGTTATTCATTATGCTCTGACGTCGTTTCAATTATTCCTACCTCTGCTCGGAGTGGCCTTGACGGTTCAGTCAGCGTCACTTGCGTCTCTGGTCTAGGCCATCCTACGGAGGTAGCCTTGAGAGCTGAGGCTCCGAACACCATCTCTGTTCCGCCTCGTGGGTTTGCAATCGACCTTCGGGAAGCGTCTGTAGGCATCCGATTGACAGAGCGATGTTCCCATCCCGCGACGACACCGGTCTCTCCCCTCTTTCGGCCTCGACGATCTCCGATGGTCTCGACAAGTAGCATCAACCATCGTTTATCAGCAGTGCCTTTTGCTCAATCCGGGCGAGGGCTCTTCATATCGCTTAGTCCACCGTACGTGCGTACTCGCTACTCAGGGTTTCCCACCTGCCAGTGGTTTTCTCCGCCGAGCTGGCAGTAACCAACTATTGTCTGTGGAGCCCGGTGGAATATACCCACTACCACGTTTGGTATCACCGCCTCCGCCCACCACGAGCAGATCACGTCTAGTAGTGCGTGTCGCGCGCAGTGATGGGACCACTCGCGGGCACGTTGTGGACAAACGCGGTCGCGCTTCTTCGACATGCGGCCGACACGATGCACTGTTATGGCATTTGAATGCGCGTAACCCCGATACCTGTGCGTCTCCCCGACGATACATATACGCTCTGACGCTCTTCCCAGACTCCAGTCCTCCGAAAGGTCTCGGTTATCTCTACATCCATTGTTCTCCCCGCTCATACTTCTCGACATTGTAACCCACATAAGTCATGACCCGCCACTCCACAACCAGGCATTCCCCCCAGCCGAGCCCCTTCCGCTCAGAAGAGGAGCGACGCCACATCATCTCCAAGCTCCCAGAGGATGCAAAGATCCTCTCACTCGCTCATGCGCGCATTTACCAAGCCCCGTTCGGTGCCAGAGAGGATAGTTGGTCGTACACCGGTCTCAACGGTATGCTGGTCTTTGGTCGCGACCGTGTCGTTATGCACGCAGACAAGCCACTGGGCGCGGGCCCAGGGACGAGCTTCGAGCGTCGATATTGGTTACGATTGGTCGACACGGCACCGGGGAAGGGTGTGATCTGGATGCACCCAATCCCTACAGAGTTCCAGTACCGCCTCGACAAGCCGTTCTTCCATGTATTCCAAGGAAAGGTAAGTATCTTGACATCAACGATGAAAACATTAAAGGTGACAGCATCATCGCTTGCAGAGCAGGATGTTTGGCATTCGCTTCGAAGATGACGTGCTCGCAGAGAGGTTCTATAGAAAAGTCAGCGACTCGCACGCGACCAGTATGTTTCACATTATCCCACAGACGGCCGTGCTGATCATGTCTATACAGTGCTGCCGCCTCGCAAGATCTCCAAGGGCCCATCCCGTTCTGCACCCGGACGGTCGATGAATAAAACGAATTCCAGCAATCCTGATCGCATCCGCCGCTCCATGATCTCCGGCCCTGTGCCTGGTACGTTCGACCACGTAGCCCACGCGAGCTTCACCGACGGTCGCTTCCAAGCGTCGGGCCAGGTGGAGCCGGAATGGAGGATAATGGTCGAACAGATGCAGCGCCACGGGATTTCACTCGCCGGACTGCAGAAGCACCGCGTCGATGGAAAGATGCTCGCAAAGAACAAGGACTTCGTCGATGGCTTTTTGCAAGGCGCGCAGGCAGTCAAGCGGGAGACTTCGAAGGGTATGTAAGTCGCTGCCTGTGAAGTGACTGAACTGAGAGATTGGTATCGACCTCAGGCTCCGGCGAGGCGAAGCCTGCTCAGCGTAAGTCCCCCCACCGGAAGCCTGTGATGGCGCTTCCAACTGCGCCGGCTTGAGCTGCGTGCCTTTGCTGCCGCTAATTGGCATACGGACTTGAAGGTCTAATAAAAGTATGTTCGTCTCGGGCATCATGCCAGTGGCCATACTACTGGTTATCTATTCTCCATTGTACTATATAATCTGCCCATCCTCTCTCTAGCGTTATTGTGCGGACACTCCGGACTTAGAAGTGTGTTGATGTATGTAGCCATTTATGTAGCATATGTGTTCCCGTATGTCATATGTTGTTCTCCTTACCCCCATTGCATCCAAATGCAACTCAGTATGCGCTATCACCTATCGTGAGTACACCTTTGGATACCCAGACTCGTGCTGACAATAAGGCTTCGTGCATCCTGAGCATGGAAGATCCGGCCACACCTCCAACGCGCCGCTGGGCTGGCAACCACCCCACTTGATCGTCACCCAACGCGATCATACCACACAACCGTGCTTCTCCATTCAATGCACAGATATACCAAGGCCCACCTTGCCACACGAAAGCACACAATTTATATGGTCTGCCGACCCGATTAGAAGCGGCCGCGCGTCCTCTCGCGGCCGATGATCTGAATGGTGAGCGTCACAAGGTCATTCCTAGGAGCAGCTGGCGCACCACAGCGCACACCGGGCGCCCACCTTTCGCAATGATTGACGCGAGAACCAGCGGTCCAACGTGCGCACAATGGCGGGCTGTGCTTCTTATCTCACGGCGGGGAAACGAAGCACTGGTAGCGTCGGGAGGAGATGATGGAGTAAGTGGGAGGCATGCATACATGGCTCAAACGGGCTCACGAAGAACTCCTGGGGAGGCATAATGCATGATGTCCAATCCATTCTCATTTCAGTGTCATGCCAGGGACGAAAGACCGGAACGATAATAAGTAGGAGGACCGATCACCCTGGTAAACAAATCATTCGTAAGCATCGTCCTAAGATTCATTCGACGATCGAATTGCCTTGGCAAGAACTGGAGCTGATCGCTGTCTGCAGAGTCTCACGACGATATTCCGCAGCCTGCGAGACATCCATGGCTCGCAAGGAGGAGCGTTTCGACATTGCGATGTGTGGTGCAGCCTAGTTATGCAGCTTTCTCGTCATTGAAGACAATTAGATTCATCGGAACGGCAGGTCGCCCCTACAAACCTTGGCTAGATACACGACGAGCAACCAGTAAACGTATGCGACGATGACTCCTGGACGACGTTCAACCCTACCCGTCCTGCCGTGATCTTCGCATCGTGACCAACGACCTCTCCTGTATTGCAATTGCAAGTAACACTGTGAGAGACGTGCAATCAGTAAGCGACCATGGAATACCAAGGATATGGGAAGGGTGAAGAGTCAGCGGTGTATATTGTACGTCACATCGGCCAACAAGGCGTCCGGATATGCTAAAGACATCATTCTAGCGCGTCGCCTCTCAAAGGGAGGGAATACGCGGAAAGGGGTACTGTGAAGACGTGATGCTCGCCTGAAGAAGTGCGGCCCGTTGGTGGACACTCCGCTAGCGTCCGAACCTGCACACGGATATACTCGTCAGCACTCAAGGCCGTATTCCTCACGCTGCCCACAACACGATCACTATGTCCAGTTGGTTGTCAAGGTGCCCTGTGTTTGGGAACGTGGTCTGCACCTGAATCCTTGAGTGCTCTGGCACTCATGCAGAACGTGCGCGTGTGGCAGCATGGGATCCAGTGGAAGTGGACGAGTATATCGCCTCAGACCCATGACTGATGTCCCATGACGCTGCGCGTGCGTTCTAAATGTCTTTTCTGCATCCTTTTTCATTGGGCACCTGAGATGTTACGCACAAGGAGTGACGTGGTGCTCCCCGTGACTTTGCAGGGAATCGTGGGATCATGCCGAATGGCAGCCATTGAACGGGAGCTGGAGGACCTACGAGCGACAGTATAAGCATCGCAGTTCCCGGACACGGCGATGGAGCAGGATGTAGGACGTTGCACAGAGTATGCCGGGGAATTGTTGTAAAGAAATGAGGGCTCACCTGCGCTGCACTGCGCCCGTGCTCCACGGTAGATCACTGGTGCTGAGGGTTCCGTATATCGTGCCAGTGGGTGCAGCATTGGTGAGTGACTAGATGAGGGAATGTAGGGGAGGGGGAGCTTCAGAGATATTATGTATTTCACGACACCGTACGTTCGACTAAATGACACCTTCTGGACATCCTAGCTGGTGGCGCACCTAACGTGGAAATGAGACTCACCTCTCTGGCCAGCAAGCGCGCTGAGAGGCCCCGAGGGCTGGTTCACGCGGACGCATTCACGCCCGCGTTGCAGTCGTGACTGTCTGGCTCGGTCACTGCGAGACGCGCGATCAGCGAGCGTACGGCATAAGAGCAACATCTGATAGGAAATGGGACATCAGGTTTTTGGTATGTCACGACACCGTGTGTTCAACTATATAGTAATGATAAAATCATCGTCGCTACTCCTGCAGACCGCAGGAGCGCGGCGCTGGCTCGTAGGGGAGGACGTACCTCTGTCAGACGGTCCAGGCAACGAGCTGACCCCAAATGTTGTGAGCCTCTAAGCTATGTTGGCACCCGGTCGATCAAAGGAACGCAGCGAGGCCAAGCATCGTGTCGTCCCTGTGCGCATGGGAAGTGGGCTACCTAGAGGATGCGGCGTCAGCGGGTGATACTCTCAAGGGATTCTATGCAGCGAGGCTCAGAATATTGAGCATTTCTTGTCATAACGCGGTGCGTTCGACTATACTACTACAAACAAATATTTGGGATCATGGTTCTTTGGGCACCTGGTACAGATACGAGAAGAGTCGTGAGAATCGGATACTCGCCTTTGTGTGGGACGAGTGGACGTCCGCTGGCTTGGAAGAGTCTCTAGGTGGGAAGGTGCGTCGTGACGGTTTGGAGGTCAGTGTGCTACGTGGTCGCATTCGCTCCGCTCGTAGACCTCAAGCGAGTACAAAGGTGCGTCTTTTCCAGGGCGCCTGTGAGGGAAAGAAGGTCAGTGTCAACGATGTGGATCACGACAAGTCACGGGAAAATCAGAACCAGTCAACGACATATCAGCGCGCAATGCGCTCGGAAGTAGCACAATCTATTACGCATCACTTCGGGGGGCCCGCACCTTCTCCACGTGAAACATGAAAAGGAGGTATGCGGATTACAAGGACATTATGAGGTGGTGAAGGGACTCAGTCGAATCGGCAGGCAACTATCATGCGCGACATGTCGTCCAGTCGTCTACAAATTGTCGGAGCGATATGTCGGGCGAGGTGGTCGTCCGCAGAAAGAGGTAGGAGATAGTGCGGTTGCACGGAGGTCGAGGGACAATCACGGATTCAAGGGTGCTTGAAGGCGGAGAGATGACTGACGAGCTCGAGAAGGTAGGATCGAAGCCGAAACTTGACAATCATCACATATTGAGGTGGGGTGGACGTAGAGCTTGGTTCGCAGTTTTTCGGACCGATGTGCTGGCGCAAGATACGACGCGGAAGATACGGCACATGCCAGTCGCCGTGGTAGTGGAAGATCAGCCGGTTGCCTCTGCAAGACGGTGAGTTCAGTATCAACTGCCGACAGCGGGAGAAGATGAGGACGAGGGCAAGCTCAGGGTGTAAGCACGATGACATGTCATGACACGGTGCGTTTGTTAATAGGGAACAAAGTCACATCATATCGCTGCCTCTGCTCCACGCCAGTGTCGAGAGAGCAGTAAGGGAGACTCTCCTGGCAGACACAGAGATGGTGGACGTTGCAATGAGGGACTTGTCGCGACGTACTACGCGGAGGCGCCGAACGCGGTCACACTGGGCGAGCGCCAGCTGCTGAGCTTCGCGTTGGCTCGTGTCCCACCCTCTCCGCGTTCTCCACCTGCGTCCCCGCAGTCCTCCCACCGCTCCGCCTGCCTAGAAAGCCCTGAAGTGTGAGCCAAAGAAAGACGCACACAAAGTCGCAGAAGATGCTTTGCGCACGTCATCCGTGATTGCCCGATGACGTCCCGCTCCAGTCGTTCCGGGTGCACGCGCCCAACCGAGCGCGCCCGCTGGCCGCTGGGCTATAACTTATACGCGTTCGAGTCCGTTCGAGTCCCTCCGAGCCCCGCAACCCAAGCTTGATGCTCGCCACCACAACTCGTGCCCGCGCCCTAGCCCTCATGCGCACCGGGGGCAGGCGCAATTTCGCCGTATCCGCACCGAAGGGCCAGCAACACCTCGTTATCCTCGGCTCGGGCTGGGGTGGCTACGAGCTCCTCCGCGGGATAGACAAGAAACGATGGCGTGAGTGTACCCTTCCAGTGATGTTGAGGTCAAATTGATCCCATTGACCGATGACGGGGGTCAATAATATGACCCCGGTTTTGCCATTCTTGAACCGTGGTCTTGGGCATGTGAGGGGCAGTGGCGAGAGGACGCGACTCGGGCGGGACGTTGACTGACAATCGAACTGCCCGCTCCTGCCAAATCCCAGTGGCTGAGCCGTTCAAAGATCACGCCGCATTGACTTTGACCCCCATCAACTTGACCGCGGTTTGACCCTGCCTTGACACCGGTCAAATTAGGGTCAAACTCGGGTCTTAACAACACTGCTCGCCGTGCGGTACTCACTGCTGCGGAACAGACGTCACCATCGTATCGCCAAACAATTACTTCAATTTTACACCGCTCCTCGCGAGCTGTTGCGTCGGGACGCTCGAGTTCCGTGCCGCCATTGAGCCGGTACGTGCGCTGCATCCTCGGATGTCTGTAGATCTTTCTCATCTTACTACACAGGTGAGGAGGTACACACCCCAAGTAGTGAGTCAATCAAGCCATGGCGTACCCGTACACACTGAGCATTTTTGGCTTTCCCCTCCTCCCGCCTCATCACCTGACAATCACTTTCCACATCCGCACCGTGCGACGGTGCAATCCATTCATAAATCTCATCGATACCATCTGCGCACCGGCGCACACACAGAATGCGTACCAGGCTTGGTGCGACTCGATCGACTTCAAGAACAAGACTATCACATGTGTACGCCCTCTTCCCTGTCATCTGTGTTGCAACTGACAGCCCATGCGCAGATGCCTGCGACCCCGCCGCTCCCCTTTGATGAGCCCTCCTCCTTCGCGTCCCCCGCCACGACGAATGGGATGTCGTCGACAGTGTCGGACACGGCGACGAAGGCAAGCCGCGAGCGTGTCGGTGCGCGTAACCCCGGTACCACGCACTTCTCTCTCCGGTATGACCGCCTCGTCGTCGCCGTTGGCGCGTACAACCAGAGTGCGTGTACCCAGATTGGTGGGTACGTTGCTGGGTACTGACGCTGCACGCAGCGTTCGACGTGCCAGGGGTGAAGGAGAATGCATATTTTCTGAAGGATATTCGCGATGCACGCGCAATCAGGGCGAGAATCCTTGAATGTGAGTGAATCCCCTCCCCCGTTGTCGGAGAGAGCCGCTAGATACTAACAGCGTGTGCAGGCTTCGAGCAAGCGAACCAGCCGACGATTACAGACGATGATCGGCGCAAGCTCCTGCACTTCTGCATCGTCGGTATGTCCCCGCTCCACGCGTGTGTTCGCCGCTGATGGCGTCACACAGGTGGCGGCCCGACCGGTGTCGAGTTCGCCGCCGAGCTGCATGACCTGCTGCACACTGAGGTCAAGAAACACTTCCCGGGGCTGCACCGATTCGCGCGCATCAGCCTGTATGACGTTGCGCCGCGCATTCTCGGCTCATTCGACGAGGGACTTCAGCAGTGAGCTGGGCTGTCCTGCCGCGGTGCTTTTGCTGATGTGGGGAAGATATGCGACAAAGAAATTCGATCGGGAGGGGATCCGGCTGTTAACGCAGCATCACGTGGAGCGTGTCGAGCCGGTGAGTACGTCGCTTTGTCCTGCGCTTCCGCTGATCGCTCCGCGTCGTAGGGCAAGATGCATGTGAAGGAGCAGGGCGAAGGTACGAGTCATTCCACCTATGTGTGCTCTGAATTGACTGGTTGCAGTGTGCTTCGGGCTGCTCGTGTGGAGCACAGGCCTCGCGCCGAACCCGCTCATTGAGAGCATCTCCGAGGCGCAGAAGGACCCGAAGACGAAGAGGTGCGCTCACCCCCGTCGCACATTCTGAAACTCACTGCAACCTGCAGTCTGATCACGGACGAGCACCTGAACGTGCTCATGAAAGACACCGGCAAGCCCGACCCGGATGTATGGGCCGTTGGCGATGCCGCGATGATCAACAGCGCGCCCCTGCCCGCCACTGCCCAAGGTACACCCTCACTCAGTCCCCATTGATCTTGCTCACACCGGTAAATAGTGGCGAACCAAAAGGCAAAGTACCTCTGGCGAAAGCTAAACCAGATCGGGCGCGACCGCCCGGCGACGGACCCGTTCCAGTTCCACAACGCGGGCTCGCTCGCGTATGTCGGCGGCTGGCAGGCAGTGTATGACCGCACGCATGCGGAGACGGCAAAGGGCAAGGAGGCGGGCCGCTTTGCGTGGCTGCTCTGGCGCTCGGCGTACTTCACGATGACGCTCAGCGTCAGGAACAAGTGCGTATTGTTCCATTCTTTGTGGTTGCGGGGCTGACGGTGCGGTAGGATTTTGGTGCCGATGTATTGGTGAGTGGTTCTCGTGGTTGGGTCTTGTCACTTGTGTGTGGCTGACGGGTCTGGAGGTTCATGAATTGGATCTTTGGTCGGGATATGAGCCGGTTCTGATGGACTGTACATCATTATGCAGTTATAATAGAACACTTAATTACTGTTGCGTGAGTGCTCAGCTAGTCACCCTACCTTGACAAGTGACGAGCGGCAAGCGATCAAGGGAGCATGGGGTGATGTGTACTCCCAGGTCGAGGACCGACTCGATCGCGGACGTGTTGTCTGCGCATACTTAGGACGATTTGGTGCGCTGTTGTGAATGTGTGCATGGCGATCGGTATTGCTGCTGTCAAGCATTCAAAGAGCCCTCTCATCTCCGTGTCGTACACCTCTGCCTCCTCCCCCAGGTGAATCTCTCTCCTCGCCACTTGTCTTGGTCGTAACGAATGTTTGGGTACCACTGTCGGTGCGCTTTCGTCTCCTCCTTCTTCGTCCTCCCCTCCTCCTTCCTCCTGACCGTGGCTCTCTCCCTGTACTCCCTCTTGATCCTGTTCTCCTCCCATGGTGGCTGCATAAAGGGATGGACCCATTCCCCATCCGCGCGTGAGCGTAATGCAACACGTTCGAGGCATGTGGGTTTCTGCGTCGGCTTGGTCTGTGGCTGGGTAGTGGTGGTTGCGTGTGTGGATCAACCCCCTCCGCGCCACTCTGCAGTCACGAATTGCATGTACTTAGCATATGTGACGTGGCTAAATGGACCCCCCCTCCTGCTGCTGCTGCGGGTAGGTGTGGTATGATTATGATATATGGCTATGAAATCATTAGGATACACAACAAGGGGTTTCAACTCCCCTCAAACCCAGCGGGTATCCTGGAGCACTGAGCTCATAGAACCATTGTTCTCGTTCGCCCTCAGTTATATGAAAAGGCTTAGGGTCTGTGAGGACTTGTGTGGGAGTCCCTTCACGGAAACTGCGGGCATCCGAGCCCGTGTGGGAATTCTCCCACAGGTCGAGTCATCAGGCCGCGTTCCAGCCAATTAGACGCTGACTGCACTCTGTCTAACATTGTCTTCCTTGTCTGCGCTTTGTGCAGCCAAGGGCGCCTGATTGCCTGATATGGGCAGTTTTGATGGTACAGTGTGTTCCCATTGGACAAGAGACATAGACGCTGACTGCACTTTTGGCAGGCACAGGGAGAGAATCTTAAGTCCCTGTGCCCGCCCAAGTGTGTCAGGTGATGCCTGTCTGTGGGTGTATATAGGGGTGCTGTGCACCCCTCCCTCCATCATACTACTTCCTAATCAGTTATGGCCACTATCCACCCCCAACCACTTCATCAACTGCTGAGGTCATGGCACACCCCCACCATCCAGCAGTGCATCGGCACCATTGCACAGCCACTCCTGCTGAGGAGAACTCCAGATTGAATGGCTTAGTGAGGGTCTTGGGATTGGCAGAGGGTTGTTTTTAAAAAAAATTAAATGACTGGTTTAGGGCAGGCCCGCGTTTGCTGGGCCTGTTGAATAGATGATCTCAATAGGGCAGGGGGAAGGGACCTAACCTAACCTAACCGCTAACAGGCACTAACTGTCACATTGATTTTTTCTTAGCTTGTAATCACTGTTGTTATGGATGACAGAATCACACTGGGTTCACTCACTCACTCGCGTGAACATCAAGAATGGTGCTGTTCATGCTCGGGAATGTTCATTGAATTGTTTAAGAATTGAAAGTATCATTCTCATTTTCTAAGCACATAGCATTGTGGGCAGAACCACAAACATAGTACAGGTTGGATAGACATAGCACACTTTCCCTTCCATCCAACACATATTGCCTCTTCAGCCAATTCCACCTCTCACCAACATCAACTTTGGGCTCAGGAGGAGCCATAGTTTCATCATGATCAAGACCAGATGCAGATGCTTTGCCAAGTTGAGAAGAAGGTACCACTTGTGTATGTTTCCCATCTGCCCCTTGACCCCACTTAGGATCCCTAACTGATCCAATTGTACTAGAGCATTGCCGCTTGCCTTCATCATTGATGTAAGACTGCGGGGCACCATCAACACCATCAGCATCACGAGGAGTCCGTTCAGCAGTAGGGGGTAGTCCAGCTGCAATGTATTGGCCAGAAGGAACAGGAGGAAGGGGAGCAGGACCCCCACCCATCATGTACTTGATGTCAGGATCAGGGACAGCAAACACAACAGGATGGGTGAGGATGACTAAGTACATCTGCCTATCAGGATCCTGATGATCTTTGTGGACAGTGGAGGTGTCAGAAGAACCATTGGTATGAGTGGGGGATACTTGAACATCGTGAACATCTTCCAGAAGTAATTGAAGCGGAACCAGCAGCCCTTGTTTTGAGAGTTGTTGCAATACACGGCAACTGCGTTCATACGAACACTCTGATTCTTGGTGCGAGGTGCCGAAAGCATAAGATGTTCAGCATTGGTCATATGACTTGTATCCTTGGCCTCATATGGGAATACCTCGGACAGTGCCTCGCATATGCCAGAAGGTTCAAATGAAAGAAGATGTGCTGACAAAGAATACCATCCAGGTTTGTGATGACCTCTTGTTGTCCATAACATATGAAGCAACGGTCATCAATAAATAATCCAACATAGTGAAAACCAGAAAGTGGAAACACCATATCTGATTGGGAGGCAGGACAATAGTGCCACTAATGGCAAAACCATGCAATTGGATCATATCGGTAAGACAATAATGATTGACCTGGCGATTCTCCAATGTATCTTCGTGATGACAAAGATTGTTGAACATGTAACCCATTGAAAAGATGGTACTGCCATAGAGGGCAGTGGTTTCAGGGCCACCAATCATCCAACCAGTGCTCAGAACCTCAGGAACAATAGTTCTGTTGACATCCTTTACACTACGTTCAATGAGACACCTCATAATGGTACCACGGCAATAGGTTGGTTGCCTGTAAGATTGTCTTCTCTTATAATAGCCACGACCGCTGTAACCCCGTCTTCGATAATGATATCGAGTTGTGATTCTCTTCCAAGAATACAAAGAACAGGATTTTTGTAACCCAACACCACGGCGGTGTACTGATGACACTTGTCTTGTTCGTCAAAATACATGAGCCATCTGAGATTACTAAGGCACTGGAAATAGACTTGCCTCTCATGGAATAGAAGCGTGAAAAGCGAGTAGAAGTCGAGAACCACAGTGGGTACATTAGGGTCACGTGATCGGTTCCAAATATGGAAGAAGTTGAAAAAGCGAGTATGTGCAATGGCTTGTAACTCAGTAGGTGATGGTACAGGACAAGAAGCCATTACTTCACTGAAGGTTGCATCTCGCCTTTTAAACATTTCACTTAGTTTCCCACGGTCATGTGCAAGGACCCGATTTTCCATAATCATAAAATAACTCTACATTGTACAAGTAGATAAAAAATGATTACGCCCCCTCCTCGGGCGCCCCTTCCTCCGCACCCTCTGGCCAGACGACATCCTTCCAGCCCTGATCAGAGCCTAGCCAGTAGGCTTCTTTGTCACAGCTGTCATCCATAACCGGCTGTAACAAACAAATAAAACGAAACTCAAGAAAATCAGATGACTCACATTGCTGCCCTTGACTGGCAAACCTGGCAAACCAATCAAGGAAGAGTGCATCGGAGAGGTCCCTTTCACTACCTCTGACGGGGCCGTCTCCTGGCGCACAGCCATCCGAGATAGGCCTCCATGGCGAGGTCGGCGTCTCGCCTCACCGCTGAAGCATGGGTGATCAAATCCTTGACCTGCATCTCCAGTTGGAGGAGGGACTGAACACGGGAGGTGATGAGGGCCGAGGGGGAGAGGTGCCAAGGGTGGCGTGGGCGCAATTCTGATGGGGGGGAATTCAAAATCATCGTCCAGGCCGAGAACGACAGGGAGGGGCTGTGAAGGAGCGTCGCCCCCTGAGCCACCTATAACAGAGCAAATGTCAGCTCACACACAAGTATACCATGCACAACATTTCAAATACTTACCTCCTGGATGCTCTGGGAGACTCCCCTTAAGTCCCCAAGCTGCGTCGCATCGGTCCGGACAGGCTGTCCCCCTCGGCGGGCGGGGACGGTGTACCTCGACGGTCCGGGCACCTTCGGCGAAGGCCCGGACTTCAACAGAGTCGACGCCGGGATGAACCCGGTAGCAGGCATTGCACTGCCAGTGGACGCTTCCTTGCCAGCCTTGGCCGCATCGCGGCGGCGCCTCTGCTCCATCTTGAAATTGGTGCGGAGGGTGGGGCGAATAGATCGCCGAGAATCCCTCCCAGTCGTGGAGGAGGAGACAGATGCTAAGGTAAGCCGATCAGCATTTATTAGGGGAAAATAAATACTGAAAGAACTTACGAGCCTGGGTCAGAGGGAGGTCCCACGTAGAAGGAGACATAGGACTCGGGGTGGACGAGGGCGGGGCGGAGGATGGGAACGAAGGGTGTTGGGTGAGGGGTAGCAGGCATGAGCGTGCTGAAGATGGGGGATTGACCGAAAAAGGTTGGGCTTATAAAGCACTCTTATCTCCGACATCGGAGTTAAGATAGGCCGCGTAAGCGCATGAGTCAGCCCATGAGTAAGCCTTATCTCCGACAGCTTACTATAGCACACAGCATCTGTGACCGCGTGAGAGAGTTCTTACAGATGGAAGCAATTCTTATCAGACTGCGCTCACTGTGTTCGCTCGTCTCGGGCAAGCCCTCGCCCCCGTGTCATACGTCAACACATAGTATCAATCACTGTGACTTAGAACATCTAAGACTCGAGCAGGAACAGCTCACACATAAGTACAACATGCAAGACAAGATGCTCTGCATCTATAAATAACACAACAGATAAGGTATAGCGTCTATATGAGAAGACCGCATGGGAACATCACAGAGTGTGGGAGTCCCATCACTGGAACTGCGGACATCCGAGCCCGCGTGGGAATTCTCCCACAGGTCGAGTCATCAGGCCGCGATCCAGCCAATTAGACGCTGACTGCACTCTGTCTAACATTGTCTTCGGTGTCTGCGCATTGTGCAGACAAGGGCGCCTGATTGCCTGATATGGGCAGTTTTGATGGTACAGTGTGTTCCCATTGGACAAGAGACATAGACGCTGACTGCACTTTTGGCAGGCACAGGGAGAGAATCTTAAGTCCCTGTGCCCGCCAAAGTGTGTCAGGTGATGCCTGTCCGTGGGTGTATATAGGGGCGCGGCGCGCCCCTCCCTTCATCATTCTACTTCCTATTCCGTCATGCCCGCTATCTGCCCCAACCACTTCATAGACAACACCGCCGCTGAGGTCATGGCACCTCCTCGCCGACAAGCAGCACGTCGACGCCGCCGCGCCGCTACTCCTGCTGAGGAGAATCCCGACACCGTCAATGGCGACGAGCGGGATGACGAGGAGCGTCCCCTCATCAATGGCTGGGTTTGGAAGCCACAAGAGGCGGCGGGCGGCTTCCGCTTCCAGGGTAAGAGAGCGTGGCTGACTTACAGCCAAATTGGGGAGGCCGCCAATGAGCTCGTCGATGACGAGCTTATACAGGCGCTCAGCACGCATGGCAGGGTGGCAAGTAAGTCACGTGTTTATGGTGGTGTCATAACAGTGACTAATATTAACTTTTAGAATGGGCAGCCATGGAGGAACGGCATCAAGATGGCGGCCGTCACTGGCACATCTTCGTCGAGTGGGAGAAGTCGATCAGCCTCCGGGTGCGCGACCAGTGGGATGTCACCGGGGTGCACCCCAACATAGCGGTGGCCACAAATGGCATCCTGCACGACATGCGCCTTTGGCGCTACCTCTGTAAGAGTGGCAAGCCATGGGGGCCTTGGACAGGTCCCACTGAGGTTATTGGTAAGCAACATACCATCATCGCACTCTATTGATACTCATTGCGGCTTTGTAGACGAGACCTTGTCAAAGAAGAAGGAGATCTGGACGCACGTGGTGTCAGCTGAGAATGCTGACACATTCTTTCAACAAGTGAGGGCGCTCGACCCATACACGTACTGCGTGTTTTACGGAAAGTAAGTGACGTCATTGCATTCGACTAAAAGAGGTTGCTCACTAAGACTACACAACAGGATGAAAGAGTACGCCGAGGCACACTTCGGGGAAGACGTGCACGAGTACGTGCCACGTTTCCTGGAGTTCCCCCACCTCCCAGAGGCAGTGCATCAGTGGGTGCGAGAGGAGTTCCCTAAATGGGGCAGGCCCAAGGGGCTCATCCTCTGGGGACCAACTCGGACCGGCAAGACGGCCTGGGCTCGGTCCTTAGGCACCCATGCCTATATGAACGGCATGTGGAACGTCGAGGACTTCGACGACAAGGCGGAGTATGCCGTCTTCGACGACATGTCGCTCGGCGGGTTCACTTACTCCTATAAGGGGTTCTTTGGTAAGCAACATATTACACTTGCATTCCACTGAAGTTATTAACATTATATCAGGTGGTATGGAGCAGTTCACCGTCACCGACAAGTACAAGAAGAAGCAGATGGTGCGGGACTGGAACAAGCCCACCATCTGGTTATGTAACCAGAACCCCTTCGACAAGGAGGAGGTCGGCATCGACTACGAGTGGCTGAGGGGCAACACCGTATGTATCGAGGTGTCAGAGCGCCTCTACGACATAGACGTGGGGGAGGTAGGGAGGCATGGGGACGAAGTGGAGGAGGTGCATGCGGTTGCAGCGGGGGAGATAGTCGACCCTCGCACAGCAACCCAAGTCGCACGGGATGAGGCGGAAGAGGACCAAAGGGTATACTGGGAGCAGCAGGTGTATGCAGAGGACTTGGGTCCTATCATATTCTAGTAGACGATGTGATGTCGACGTTACTGGCAGTGAGCATTAGATGTGGGGTGTCGCTGCATAGGGTTTTCCACCATGCTGCCCCACCACCAACCTGCTCGTATGGTCGCAAGGCTGAAACTTATCGGAATTGACGGAAGGGCACCACCAGGTGTGGAGCCTGCGGCTTAATTTGACTCAACACGGGGAAACTCACCAGGTCCAGACATGACTAGGATTGACAGATTGATAGCTCTTTCATGATTTTATGGGTGGTGGTGCATGGCCGTTCTTAGTTGGTGGAGTGATTTGTCTGGTTAATTCCGATAACGAACGAGACCTTAACCTGCTTAATAGCCAGGCTGGCTTTTGCTAGTCGCCGGCTTCTTAGAGGGACTGTCAGTGTCTAACTGACGGAAGTTTGAGGCAATAACAGGTCTGTGATGCCCTTAGATGTTCTGGGCCGCACGCGCGCTACACTGACAGAGCCAGCGAGTTTTTTTCCTTGACCGGAAGGTCTGGGTAATCTTGTGAAACTCTGTTGTGCTGGGGATAGAGCATTGCAATTATTGCTCTTCAACGAGGAATACCTAGTAAGCGTGAGTCATCAGCTCGCATTGATTACGTCCCTGCCCTTTGTACACACCGCCCGTCGCTACTACCGATTGAATGGCTTAGTGAGGTCTTGGGATTGGCGGAGGGTCGTTTTTTTTAATTTAAAACGACTAGTTTAGGGCAGGCCCACATTCGCTGGGCCTGTTGAATACATGACCTCAACGGGGCAGGGAGACAAGACCTAACCTAACCTAACCTAACCGCTAACAGGCACTAACTGTCACATTGATTTTTTCTTAGCTCGTAATCGCTGTCGTTATGGACGACAGAAACACGCTGGGTGCACTCGCTCGCTCGCGTGAACAACGAGAACCGCGCTGTTCACGCTCGGGAACGTTCACTACGTTGTTTAAGAATTGTCATTTAAAACATATCATTCTCATCTCCTAAGCACATAGCGTTGTGGACGGAACCACAACCATAGTACAGGTTGAATAGACATAGCACACTTTCCCTTCCATCCAACACGTATCGTCTCTTCAGCCAATTCCACCTCTTCACCAACATCCACTTCAGGTTCCGGAGCGCCCATCGTTTCATCACGATCAAGACCAGATGCAGACGCTTCCCCAAGCTGAGAAGAAGGAACCGTTTCAACACGTTTCCCATCCGCCCCTTTACCCCGTTTAGGATCCCTAACTGACCCGATGGTACTAGAGCGGCGCCGCTTGCCTTCATCATTGATGTAAGACTGTGGGGCACCATCAACACCATCAGCATCACGAGGATACCGTTCATCGGTGGGGGGTAAACCAGCTGCAATGTAGAGGCCAGAAGGAACAGGAGGGAGGGGAGCAGGACCCCCACCCATCATGTACTTGATGTCAGGATCAGGGACAGCAAATACAACAGGATGGGCAAGAATGAGGAGGTACATCCGCCTGTCCGGGTCTTGATGATCTTTGTAGACAGTTGAAGTGTCAGAAGATCCATCGGTATGGGTGGGAGGATACTTGAATGTGGTAAACATCTTCCGAAAGTAATTAAACCGGAACCGGCGGCCCTTATTCTGAGAGTTGTTACGATAAACAGCAACTGCGTTCATACGAACACTCTGATTCTTGGTGCGAGGTGCCGAAAGCATAAGACGTTCGGCGTTGGTCATATGAGTTGTATCCTTGGCCTCGTACGGAAAGACATCGGACAGTGCCTCGCATAGACCGGAAGGTTCAAACGAAAGAAGACGTGCCGACGAAGAATACCATCCCGGGTGATGATGAGCCTTGTCGTCAATAACATATGACACGATGCTTGTCGATAAATAATCCGATGTCGTGAGGACCAAGAAACGGACACGCCATGTCTGATTAGGGGGTAGAACAATGGTACCACTAACAGCGAAGCCATTCGATTGAATCATATCGGTAAGGCGATAGTGATTGACCTGGCAATTCTCCAGCGTATCTTCGTGACGACGAAGATCATTGAACATGTAACCCATGGAAAAGATGGTACTGCCATAGAGGGCAGTGGTTTCAGGGCCAGCAATCATCCAACCAGTGCTCAGAACCTCAGGAACGATGGTTCCATTGACATCCTTCACAGTACGTTCCACAAGACGCCTCATAACCTTACCACGCCGATAGGTTGGTCGCTTGTAAGGTCTTCTTCTCTTATAAGAGCCACGACCGCCGTAACTCCGTCTTCGATAACGATATCGAGTTGTGATTCTCTTCCGAGAATACGAAGAACGGGATTTTCGTAACCCAACGCCACGGCGGCGTACCGATGACACTCGTCTTGTTCGTCGAAATACACGTCGACGAGCCATCTAAGATTGCTGGGGCACTGGAAATAGACCCGCCTCTCACGAAATAAAAGGGTGAAAAGCGTGTAGAAGTCGAGAACCGCAGCCGGAACGTTTGGGCCACGTGATCGGTTCCAAATACGGAAGAAGTTAAAAAAGCAAGTATGTGCAATGGCTTGTAACTCAGTAGGTGATGGTACAGGACAAGAAGCCATTACTTCACAGAAGGTTGCATCTCGCCTTTTATACGTTTCACTTAGTTTCCCACAGTCATGTGCAAGGACCCGATTTTCCATAATCATAAAAAAACTCTACATTGTACAAGTAGATAAAAAAATGATTAGGCCCCCTCCTCGGGCGCCCCTTCCTCCTCGCCCTCCGGCCAGACGACATCCTTCCAGCCCTGATCAGAGCCTAGCCAGTAGGCTTCCTCGTCAGAGGCGTCGTCCATAACCGGCTGTAACAAATTAATAAAAAGAACATCAACAGAATCAGATGACTTACATTGCTGCCCTTGACCGGCGAACCGGGCAAACCAATCAAGGAGGAGTGCGTCGGAGAGGTCCCTTTCACTACCTCCGACGGGGCCGGAGCCACCGACGACAGGGCTTCGGGCAGTCTCCGTGCGCGCAGCCGTCCGAGATAGGCCTCCATGGCGAGGTCGGCGTCTCGCCTCGCCGCTGAAGCGCGGGCCATCAAATCCTCGACCTGCATCTCCAGTTGGAGGAGGGACCGACCGCGGGAGGCGATGAGCGCGAGGGGGAGAGGTGCCGAGGGTGGCGTGGGCGCGATTCTGATGGGGGGGAAGTCAAAATCATCGTCCTGGCCGAGAACGACAGGGAGGGGCTGTGGAGGAGGGTTGCCCCCTGAGCCACCTATAACAGAGTAAGTGTCAGCTCACACATAAGTACACTATGCACCAAATACTTACCTCCTGGATGCTCTGGGAGACTCCCCTTAAGTCCCCAAGCTGCGTCGCATCGGTCCGGACAGGCTGTCCCCCTCGGCGGGCGGGGACGGTGTACCTCGACGGTCCGGGCACCTTCGGCGAAGGCCCGGACTTCAACAGAGTCGACGCCGGGATGAACCCGGTAGCAGGCATTGCACTGCCACCGGACACTTCCTTGCCAGCCTTGGCCGCCTCGCGGCGGCGCCTCTGCTCCATCTTGAAATTGGTGCGGAGGGTGGGGCGAATAGATCGCCGAGAATCCCTCCCAGTCGTGGAGGAGGAGACAGATGCTAAGGTAAGCCGATCAGCATTTATTAGGGGAAAATAAATACTGAAAGAACTTACGAGCCTGGGTCAGAGGGAGGTCCCACGTAGAAGGAGACATAGGACTCGGGGTGGACGAGGGCGGGGCGGAGGATGGGGACGAAGGGTGTTGGGCGAGAGGTAGCAGGCATGAGCGTGCTGAAGATGGGGGATTGACCGAAAAAGGGTGGGCTTATAAAGCACTCTTATCTCCGACATCGGAGTTAAGATAGGCCGCGTAAGCGCATGAGTCAGCCCATGAGTAAGCCTTATCTCCAACGGCTTATTATAGCACACGGTATCTGTGACCGCGTGAGAGAGTTCTTACGGATGGAAGCAATTCTTATCACACTGCCCTCACTGCGTTCGCTCGTCTCGGGCAAGCCCTCGCCCCTGTGTCATACATCAACACATAGTATCAATCACTGTGACTTAGAACATCTAAGACTCGAGCAGGAACAGCTCACACATAAGTACACTATGCAACACAAGATGCTCCGCATCTATAAATAACACAACAGATAAGGCATAGCGTCTATGAGATAAGGCCGCATGGGAACATCACAGAGTGTGGGAGTCCCATCACCGGAACTGCGGACATCCGAGCCCGTGTGGGAATCCTCCCACAGGTCGAGTCATCAGGCCGCGGTCCAGCCAATTAGACGCTGACTGCACTCTGTCTAACATTGTCTTCGGTGTCTGCGCATTGTGCAGACAAGGGCGCCTGATTGCCTGATATGGGCAGTCTTGATGGTACAGTGTGTTCCCATTGGACAAGAGACATAGACGCTGACTGCACTTTTGGCAGGCACAGGGAGAGAATCTTAAGTCCCTGTGCCCGCCAAAGTGTGTCAGGTGATGCCTGTCCGTGGGTGTATATAGGGGCACGGCGCGCCCCTCCCTTCATCATTCTACTTCCTATTCCGTCATGCCCGCTATCCGCCCCAACCGCTTCATAGACAACGCCGCCGCTGAGGTGATGGCACCTCCTCGCCGACAAGCAGCACGTCGACGCCGCCGCGCCCCTACTCCTGCTGAGGAGAATCCCGACGCCGTCAATGGCGACGAGCGGGATGACGAGGGGCGTCCCCTCGTCAATGGCTGGGTTTGGAAGCCACAAGAGGCGGCGGGCGGCTTCCGCTTCCAGGGTAAGAGGGCGTGGCTAACTTACAGCCAAATTGGGGAGGCCGCCAATGAGCTCATCGATGACGAGCTTATACAGGCGCTCAGCACGCATGGCAGGGTGGCAAGTAAGTCACGTGTTTATGTTGGTGTCATATCAGTGACTAATATTAACTTTTAGAATGGGCAGCCATGGAGGAACGGCATCAAGATGGCGGCCGTCACTGGCACATCTTCGTCGAGTGGGAGAAGTCGATCAGCCTCCGGGTGCGCGACCAGTGGGATGTCGCCGGGGTGCACCCCAACATAGCGGTGGCCACAAATGGCATCCTGCACGACATGCGCCTTTGGCGCTACCTCTGTAAGAGTGGCGAGCCATGGGGGCCTTGGACAGGTCCCACTGAGGTTATTGGTAAGCAACATACCATCATCGCACTCTATTGATACTTATTGCCGCTTTGCAGACGAGACCTTGTCGAAGAAGAAGGAGATCTGGACGCACGTGGTGTCAGCTGAGAATGCTGACACATTCTTTCAAC